>JAVJIF010027723.1:10000-116703 GCA_038442645.1 Agave tequilana
TTTTTTTTTTTTTTTTTTTTTTTTTTTTTTTTTTTTTTTTTTTTTTTTTTTTTTTTTTTTTTTTTTTTTTTTTTTTTTTTTTTTTTTTTTTTTTTTTTTTTTTTTTTTTTTTTTTTTTTTTTTTTTTTTTTTTTTTTTTTTTTTTTTTTTTTTTTTTTTTTTTTTTTTTTTTTTTTTTTTTTTTTTTTTTTTTTTTTTTTTTTTTTTTTTTTTTTTTTTTTTTTTTTTTTTTTTTTTTTTTTTTTTTTTTTTTTTTTTTTTTTTTTTTTTTTTTTTTTTTTTTTTTTTTTTTTTTTTTTTTTTTTTTTTTTTTTTTTTTTTTTTTTTTTTTTTTTTTTTTTTTTTTTTTTTTTTTTTTTTTTTTTTTTTTTTTTTTTTTTTTTTTTTTTTTTTTTTTTTTTTTTTTTTTTTTTTTTTTTTTTTTTTTTTTTTTTTTTTTTTTTTTTTTTTTTTTTTTTTTTTTTTTTTTTTTTTTTTTTTTTTTTTTTTTTTTTTTTTTTTTTTTTTTTTTTTTTTTTTTTTTTTTTTTTTTTTTTTTTTTTTTTTTTTTTTTTTTTTTTTTTTTTTTTTTTTTTTTTTTTTTTTTTTTTTTTTTTTTTTTTTTTTTTTTTTTTTTTTTTTTTTTTTTTTTTTTTTTTTTTTTTTTTTTTTTTTTTTTTTTTTTTTTTTTTTTTTTTTTTTTTTTTTTTTTTTTTTTTTTTTTTTTTTTTTTTTTTTTTTTTTTTTTTTTTTTTTTTTTTTTTTTTTTTTTTTTTTTTTTTTTTTTTTTTTTTTTTTTTTTTTTTTTTTTTTTTTTTTTTTTTTTTTTTTTTTTTTTTTTTTTTTTTTTTTTTTTTTTTTTTTTTTTTTTTTTTTTTTTTTTTTTTTTTTTTTTTTTTTTTTTTTTTTTTTTTTTATTTTTTTTTTTTTTTTTTTTTTTTTTTTTTTTTTTTTTTTTTTTTTTTTTTTTTTTTTTTTTTTTTTTTTTTTTTTTTTTTTTTTTTTTTTTTTTTTTTTTTTTTTTTTTTTTTTTTTTTTTTTTTTTTTTTTTTTTTTTTTTTTTTTTTTTTTTTTTTTTTTTTTTTTTTTTTTTTTTTTTTTTTTTTTTTTTTTTTTTTTTTTTTTTTTTTTTTTTTTTTTTTTTTTTTTTTTTTTTTTTTTTTTTTTTTTTTTTTTTTTTTTTTTTTTTTTTTTTTTTTTTTTTTTTTTTTTTTTTTTTTTTTTTTTTTTTTTTTTTTTTTTTTTTTTTTTTTTTTTTTTTTTTTTTTTTTTTTTTTTTTTTTTTTTTTTTTTTTTTTTTTTTTTTTTTTTTTTTTTTTTTTTTTTTTTTTTTGTTTTTTTTTTTTTTTTTTTTTTTTTTTTTTTTTTTTTTTTTTTTTTTTTTTTTTTTTTTTTTTTTTTTTTTTTTTTTTTTTTTTTTTTTTTTTTTTTTTTTTTTTTTTTTTTTTTTTTTTTTTTTTTTTTTTTTTTTTTTTTTTTTTTTTTTTTTTTTTTTTTTTTTTTTTTTTTTTTTTTTTTTTTTTTTTTTTTTTTTTTTTTTTTTTTTTTTTTTTTTTTTTTTTTTTTTTTTTTTTTTTTTTTTTTTTTTTTTTTTTTTTTTTTTTTTTTTTTTTTTTTTTTTTTTTTTTTTTTTTTTTTTTTTTTTTTTTTTTTTTTTTTTTTTTTTTTTTTTTTGTTTTTTTTTTTTTTTTTTTTTTTTTTTTTTTTTTTTTTTTTTTTTTTTTTTTTTTTTTTTTTTTTTTTTTTTTTTTTTTTTTTTTTTTTTTTTTTTTTTTTTTTTTTTTTTTTTTTTTTTTTTTTTTTTTTTTTTTTTTTTTTTTTTTTTTTTTTTTTTTTTTTTTTTTTTTTTTTTTTTTTTTTTTTTTTTTTTTTTTTTTTTTTTTTTTTTTTTTTTTTTTTTTTTTTTTTTTTTTTTTTTTTTTTTTTTTTTTTTTTTTTTTTTTTTTTTTTTTTTTTTTTTTTTTTTTTTTTTTTTTTTTTTTTTTTTTTTTTTTTTTTTTTTTTTTTTTTTTTTTTTTTTTTTTTTTTTTTTTTTTTTTTTTTTTTTTTTTTTTTTTTTTTTTTTTTTTTTTTTTTTTTTTTTTTTTTTTTTTTTTTTTTTTTTTTTTTTTTTTTTTTTTTTTTTTTTTTTTTTTTTTTTTTTTTTTTTTTTTTTTTTTTTTTTTTTTTTTTTTTTTTTTTTTTTTTTTTTTTTTTTTTTTTTTTTTTTTTTTTTTTTTTTTTTTTTTTTTTTTTTTTTTTTTTTTTTTTTTTTTTTTTTTTTTTTTTTTTTTTTTTTTTTTTTTTTTTTTTTTTTTTTTTTTTTTTTTTTTTTTTTTTTTTTTTTTTTTTTTTTTTTTTTTTTTTTTTTTTTTTTTTTTTTTTTTTTTTTTTTTTTTTTTTTTTTTTTTTTTTTTTTTTTTTTTTTTTTTTTTTTTTTTTTTTTTTTTTTTTTTTTTTTTTTTTTTTTTTTTTTTTTTTTTTTTTTTTTTTTTTTTTTTTTTTTTTTTTTTTTTTTTTTTTTTTTTTTTTTTTTTTTTTTTTTTTTTGTTTTTTTTTTTTTTTTTTTTTTTTTTTTTTTTTTTTTTTTTTTTTTTTTTTTTTTTTTTTTTTTTTTTTTTTTTTTTTTTTTTTTTTTTTTTTTTTTTTTTTTTTTTTTTTTTTTTTTTTTTTTTTTTTTTTTTTTTTTTTTTTTTTTTTTTTTTTTTTTTTTTTTTTTTTTTTTTTTTTTTTTTTTTTTTTTTTTTTTTTTTTTTTTTTTTTTTTTTTTTTTTTTTTTTTTTTTTTTTTTTTTTTTTTTTTTTTTTTTTTTTTTTTTTTTTTTTTTTTTTTTTTTTTTTTTTTTTTTTTTTTTTTTTTTTTTTTTTTTTTTTTTTTTTTTTTTTTTTTTTTTTTTTTTTTTTTTTTTTTTTTTTTTTTTTTTTTTTTTTTTTTTTTTTTTTTTTTTTTTTTTTTTTTTTTTTTTTTTTTTTTTTTTTTTTTTTTTTTTTTTTTTTTTTTTTTTTTTTTTTTTTTTTTTTTTTTTTTTTTTTTTTTTTTTTTTTTTTTTTTTTTTTTTTTTTTTTTTTTTTTTTTTTTTTTTTTTTTTTTTTTTTTTTTTTTTTTTTTTTTTTTTTTTTTTTTTTTTTTTTTTTTTTTTTTTTTTTTTTTTTTTTTTTTTTTTTTTTTTTTTTTTTTTTTTTTTTTTTTTTTTTTTTTTTTTTTTTTTTTTTTTTTTTTTTTTTTTTTTTTTTTTTTTTTTTTTTTTTTTTTTTTTTTTTTTTTTTTTTTTTTTTTTTTTTTTTTTTTTTTTTTTTTTTTTTTTTTTTTTTTTTTTTTTTTTTTTTTTTTTTTTTTTTTTTTTTTTTTTTTTTTTTTTTTTTTTTTTTTTTTTTTTTTTTTTTTTTTTTTTTTTTTTTTTTTTTTTTTTTTTTTTTTTTTTTTTTTTTTTTTTTTTTTTTTTTTTTTTTTTTTTTTTTTTTTTTTTTTTTTTTTTTTTTTTTTTTTTTTTTTTTTTTTTTTTTTTTTTTTTTTTTTTTTTTTTTTTTTTTTTTTTTTTTTTTTTTTTTTTTTTTTTTTTTTTTTTTTTTTTTTTTTTTTTTTTTTTTTTTTTTTTTTTTTTTTTTTTTTTTTTTTTTTTTTTTTTTTTTTTTTTTTTTTTTTTTTTTTTTTTTTTTTTTTTTTTTTTTTTTTTTTTTTTTTTTTTTTTTTTTTTTTTTTTTTTTTTTTTTTTTTTTTTTTTTTTTTTTTTTTTTTTTTTTTTTTTTTTTTTTTTTTTTTTTTTTTTTTTTTTTTTTTTTTTTTTTTTTTTTTTTTTTTTTTTTTTTTTTTTTTTTTTTTTTTTTTTTTTTTTTTTTTTTTTTTTTTTTTTTTTTTTTTTTTTTTTTTTTTTTTTTTTTTTTTTTTTTTTTTTTTTTTTTTTTTTTTTTTTTTTTTTTTTTTTTTTTTTTTTTTTTTTTTTTTTTTTTTTTTTTTTTTTTTTTTTTTTTTTTTTTTTTTTTTTTTTTTTTTTTTTTTTTTTTTTTTTTTTTTTTTTTTTTTTTTTTTTTTTTTTTTTTTTTTTTTTTTTTTTTTTTTTTTTTTTTTTTTTTTTTTTTTTTTTTTTTTTTTTTTTTTTTTTTTTTTTTTTTTTTTTTTTTTTTTTTTTTTTTTTTTTTTTTTTTTTTTTTTTTTTTTTTTTTTTTTTTTTTTTTTTTTTTTTTTTTTTTTTTTTTTTTTTTTTTTTTTTTTTTTTTTTTTTTTTTTTTTTTTTTTTTTTTTTTTTTTTTTTTTTTTTTTTTTTTTTTTTTTTTTTTTTTTTTTTTTTTTTTTTTTTTTTTTTTTTTTTTTTTTTTTTTTTTTTTTTTTTTTTTTTTTTTTTTTTTTTTTTTTTTTTTTTTTTTTTTTTTTTTTTTTTTTTTTTTTTTTTTTTTTTTTTTTTTTTTTTTTTTTTTTTTTTTTTTTTTTTTTTTTTTTTTTTTTTTTTTTTTTTTTTTTTTTTTTTTTTTTTTTTTTTTTTTTTTTTTTTTTTTTTTTTTTTTTTTTTTTTTTTTTTTTTTTTTTTTTTTTTTTTTTTTTTTTTTTTTTTTTTTTTTTTTTTTTTTTTTTTTTTTTTTTTTTTTTTTTTTTTTTTTTTTTTTTTTTTTTTTTTTTTTTTTTTTTTTTTTTTTTTTTTTTTTTTTTTTTTTTTTTTTTTTTTTTTTTTTTTTTTTTTTTTTTTTTTTTTTTTTTTTTTTTTTTTTTTTTTTTTTTTTTTTTTTTTTTTTTTTTTTTTTTTTTTTTTTTTTTTTTTTTTTTTTTTTTTTTTTTTTTTTTTTTTTTTTTTTTTTTTTTTTTTTTTTTTTTTTTTTTTTTTTTTTTTTTTTTTTTTTTTTTTTTTTTTTTTTTTTTTTTTTTTTTTTTTTTTTTTTTTTTTTTTTTTTTTTTTTTTTTTTTTTTTTTTTTTTTTTTTTTTTTTTTTTTTTTTTTATTTTTTTTTTTTTTTTTTTTTTTTTTTTTTTTTTTTTTTTTTTTTTTTTTTTTTTTTTTTTTTTTTTTTTTTTTTTTTTTTTTTTTTTTTTTTTTTTTTTTTTTTTTTTTTTTTTTTTTTTTTTTTTTTTTTTTTTTTTTTTTTTTTTTTTTTTTTTTTTTTTTTTTTTTTTTTTTTTTTTTTTTTTTTTTTTTTTTTTTTTTTTTTTTTTTTTTTTTTTTTTTTTTTTTTTTTTTTTTTTTTTTTTTTTTTTTTTTTTTTTTTTTTTTTTTTTTTTTTTTTTTTTTTTTTTTTTTTTTTTTTTTTTTTTTTTTTTTTTTTTTTTTTTTTTTTTTTTTTTTTTTTTTTTTTTTTTTTTTTTTTTTTTTTTTTTTTTTTTTTTTTTTTTTTTTTTTTTTTTTTTTTTTTTTTTTTTTTTTTTTTTTTTTTTTTTTTTTTTTTTTTTTTTTTTTTTTTTTTTTTTTTTTTTTTTTTTTTTTTTTTTTTTTTTTTTGTTTTTTTTTTTTTTTTTTTTTTTTTTTTTTTTTTTTTTTTTTTTTTTTTTTTTTTTTTTTTTTTTTTTTTTTTTTTTTTTTTTTTTTTTTTTTTTTTTTTTTTTTTTTTTTTTTTTTTTTTTTTTTTTTTTTTTTTTTTTTTTTTTTTTTTTTTTTTTTTTTTTTTTTTTTTTTTTTTTTTTTTTTTTTTTTTTTTTTTTTTTTTTTTTTTTTTTTTTTTTTTTTTTTTTTTTTTTTTTTTTTTTTTTTTTTTTTTTTTTTTTTTTTTTTTTTTTTTTTTTTTTTTTTTTTTTTTTTTTTTTTTTTTTTTTTTTTTTTTTTTTTTTTTTTTTTTTTTTTTTTTTTTTTTTTTTTTTTTTTTTTTTTTTTTTTTTTTTTTTTTTTTTTTTTTTTTTTTTTTTTTTTTTTTTTTTTTTTTTTTTTTTTTTTTTTTTTTTTTTTTTTTTTTTTTTTTTTTTTTTTTTTTTTTTTTTTTTTTTTTTTTTTTTTTTTTTTTTTTTTTTTTTTTTTTTTTTTTTTTTTTTTTTTTTTTTTTTTTTTTTTTTTTTTTTTTTTTTTTTTTTTTTTTTTTTTTTTTTTTTTTTTTTTTTTTTTTTTTTTTTTTTTTTTTTTTTTTTTTTTTTTTTTTTTTTTTTTTTTTTTTTTTTTTTTTTTTTTTTTTTTTTTTTTTTTTTTTTTTTTTTTTTTTTTTTTTTTTTTTTTTTTTTTTTTTTTTTTTTTTTTTTTTTTTTTTTTTTTTTTTTTTTTTTTTTTTTTTTTTTTTTTTTTTTTTTTTTTTTTTTTTTTTTTTTTTTTTTTTTTTTTTTTTTTTTTTTTTTTTTTTTTTTTTTTTTTTTTTTTTTTTTTTTTTTTTTTTTTTTTTTTTTTTTTTTTTTTTTTTTTTTTTTTTTTTTTTTTTTTTTTTTTTTTTTTTTTTTTTTTTTTTTTTTTTTTTTTTTTTTTTTTTTTTTTTTTTTTTTTTTTTTTTTTTTTTTTTTTTTTTTTTTTTTTTTTTTTTTTTTTTTTTTTTTTTTTTTTTTTTTTTTTTTTTTTTTTTTTTTTTTTTTTTTTTTTTTTTTTTTTTTTTTTTTTTTTTTTTTTTTTTTTTTTTTTTTTTTTTTTTTTTTTTTTTTTTTTTTTTTTTTTTTTTTTTTTTTTTTTTTTTTTTTTTTTTTTTTTTTTTTTTTTTTTTTTTTTTTTTTTTTTTTTTTTTTTTTTTTTTTTTTTTTTTTTTTTTTTTTTTTTTTTTTTTTTTTTTTTTTTTTTTTTTTTTTTTTTTTTTTTTTTTTTTTTTTTTTTTTTTTTTTTTTTTTTTTTTTTTTTTTTTTTTTTTTTTTTTTTTTTTTTTTTTTTTTTTTTTTTTTTTTTTTTTTTTTTTTTTTTTTTTTTTTTTTTTTTTTTTTTTTTTTTTTTTTTTTTTTTTTTTTTTTTTTTTTTTTTTTTTTTTTTTTTTTTTTTTTTTTTTTTTTTTTTTTTTTTTTTTTTTTTTTTTTTTTTTTTTTTTTTTTTTTTTTTTTTTTTTTTTTTTTTTTTTTTTTTTTTTTTTTTTTTTTTTTTTTTTTTTTTTTTTTTTTTTTTTTTTTTTTTTTTTTTTTTTTTTTTTTTTTTTTTTTTTTTTTTTTTTTTTTTTTTTTTTTTTTTTTTTTTTTTTTTTTTTTTTTTTTTTTTTTTTTTTTTTTTTTTTTTTTTTTTTTTTTTTTTTTTTTTTTTTTTTTTTTTTTTTTTTTTTTTTTTTTTTTTTTTTTTTTTTTTTTTTTTTTTTTTTTTTTTTTTTTTTTTTTTTTTTTTTTTTTTTTTTTTTTTTTTTTTTTTTTTTTTTTTTTTTTTTTTTTTTTTTTTTTTTTTTTTTTTTTTTTTTTTTTTTTTTTTTTTTTTTTTTTTTTTTTTTTTTTTTTTTTTTTTTTTTTTTTTTTTTTTTTTTTTTTTTTTTTTTTTTTTTTTTTTTTTTTTTTTTTTTTTTTTTTTTTTTTTTTTTTTTTTTTTTTTTTTTTTTTTTTTTTTTTTTTTTTTTTTTTTTTTTTTTTTTTTTTTTTTTTTTTTTTTTTTTTTTTTTTTTTTTTTTTTTTTTTTTTTTTTTTTTTTTTTTTTTTTTTTTTTTTTTTTTTTTTTTTTTTTTTTTTTTTTTTTTTTTTTTTTTTTTTTTTTTTTTTTTTTTTTTTTTTTTTTTTTTTTTTTTTTTTTTTTTTTTTTTTTTTTTTTTTTTTTTTTTTTTTTTTTTTTTTTTTTTTTTTTTTTTTTTTTTTTTTTTTTTTTTTTTTTTTTTTTTTTTTTTTTTTTTTTTTTTTTTTTTTTTTTTTTTTTTTTTTTTTTTTTTTTTTTTTTTTTTTTTTTTTTTTTTTTTTTTTTTTTTTTTTTTTTTTTTTTTTTTTTTTTTTTTTTTTTTTTTTTTTTTTTTTTTTTTTTTTTTTTTTTTTTTTTTTTTTTTTTTTTTTTTTTTTTTTTTTTTTTTTTTTTTTTTTTTTTTTTTTTTTTTTTTTTTTTTTTTTTTTTTTTTTTTTTTTTTTTTTTTTTTTTTTTTTTTTTTTTTTTTTTTTTTTTTTTTTTTTTTTTTTTTTTTTTTTTTTTTTTTTTTTTTTTTTTTTTTTTTTTTTTTTTTTTTTTTTTTTTTTTTTTTTTTTTTTTTTTTTTTTTTTTTTTTTTTTTTTTTTTTTTTTTTTTTTTTTTTTTTTTTTTTTTTTTTTTTTTTATTTTTTTTTTTTTTTTTTTTTTTTTTTTTTTTTTTTTTTTTTTTTTTTTTTTTTTTTTTTTTTTTTTTTTTTTTTTTTTTTTTTTTTTTTTTTTTTTTTTTTTTTTTTTTTTTTTTTTTTTTTTTTTTTTTTTTTTTTTTTTTTTTTTTTTTTTTTTTTTTTTTTTTTTTTTTTTTTTTTTTTTTTTTTTTTTTTTTTTTTTTTTTTTTTTTTTTTTTTTTTTTTTTTTTTTTTTTTTTTTTTTTTTTTTTTTTTTTTTTTTTTTTTTTTTTTTTTTTTTTTTTTTTTTTTTTTTTTTTTTTTTTTTTTTTTTTTTTTTTTTTTTTTTTTTTTTTTTTTTTTTTTTTTTTTTTTTTTTTTTTTTTTTTTTTTTTTTTTTTTTTTTTTTTTTTTTTTTTTTTTTTTTTTTTTTTTTTTTTTTTTTTTTTTTTTTTTTTTTTTTTTTTTTTTTTTTTTTTTTTTTTTTTTTTTTTTTTTTTTTTTTTTTTTTTTTTTTTTTTTTTTTTTTTTTTTTTTTTTTTTTTTTTTTTTTTTTTTTTTTTTTTTTTTTTTTTTTTTTTTTTTTTTTTTTTTTTTTTTTTTTTTTTTTTTTTTTTTTTTTTTTTTTTTTTTTTTTTTTTTTTTTTTTTTTTTTTTTTTTTTTTTTTTTTTTTTTTTTTTTTTTTTTTTTTTTTTTTTTTTTTTTTTTTTTTTTTTTTTTTTTTTTTTTTTTTTTTTTTTTTTTTTTTTTTTTTTTTTTTTTTTTTTTTTTTTTTTTTTTTTTTTTTTTTTTTTTTTTTTTTTTTTTTTTTTTTTTTTTTTTTTTTTTTTTTTTTTTTTTTTTTTTTTTTTTTTTTTTTTTTTTTTTTTTTTTTTTTTTTTTTTTTTTTTTTTTTTTTTTTTTTTTTTTTTTTTTTTTTTTTTTTTTTTTTTTTTTTTTTTTTTTTTTTTTTTTTTTTTTTTTTTTTTTTTTTTTTTTTTTTTTTTTTTTTTTTTTTTTTTTTTTTTTTTTTTTTTTTTTTTTTTTTTTTTTTTTTTTTTTTTTTTTTTTTTTTTTTTTTTTTTTTTTTTTTTTTTTTTTTTTTTTTTTTTTTTTTTTTTTTTTTTTTTTTTTTTTTTTTTTTTTTTTTTTTTTTTTTTTTTTTTTTTTTTTTTTTTTTTTTTTTTTTTTTTTTTTTTTTGTTTTTTTTTTTTTTTTTTTTTTTTTTTTTTTTTTTTTTTTTTTTTTTTTTTTTTTTTTTTTTTTTTTTTTTTTTTTTTTTTTTTTTTTTTTTTTTTTTTTTTTTTTTTTTTTTTTTTTTTTTTTTTTTTTTTTTTTTTTTTTTTTTTTTTTTTTTTTTTTTTTTTTTTTTTTTTTTTTTTTTTTTTTTTTTTTTTTTTTTTTTTTTTTTTTTTTTTTTTTTTTTTTTTTTTTTTTTTTTTTTTTTTTTTTTTTTTTTTTTTTTTTTTTTTTTTTTTTTTTTTTTTTTTTTTTTTTTTTTTTTTTTTTTTTTTTTTTTTTTTTTTTTTTTTTTTTTTTTTTTTTTTTTTTTTTTTTTTTTTTTTTTTTTTTTTTTTTTTTTTTTTTTTTTTTTTTTTTTTTTTTTTTTTTTTTTTTTTTTTTTTTTTTTTTTTTTTTTTTTTTTTTTTTTTTTTTTTTTTTTTTTTTTTTTTTTTTTTTTTTTTTTTTTTTTTTTTTTTTTTTTTTTTTTTTTTTTTTTTTTTTTTTTTTTTTTTTTTTTTTTTTTTTTTTTTTTTTTTTTTTTTTTTTTTTTTTTTTTTTTTTTTTTTTTTTTTTTTTTTTTTTTTTTTTTTTTTTTTTTTTTTTTTTTTTTTTTTTTTTTTTTTTTTTTTTTTTTTTTTTTTTTTTTTTTTTTTTTTTTTTTTTTTTTTTTTTTTTTTTTTTTTTTTTTTTTTTTTTTTTTTTTTTTTTTTTTTTTTTTTTTTTTTTTTTTTTTTTTTTTTTTTTTTTTTTTTTTTTTTTTTTTTTTTTTTTTTTTTTTTTTTTTTTTTTTTTTTTTTTTTTTTTTTTTTTTTTTTTTTTTTTTTTTTTTTTTTTTTTTTTTTTTTTTTTTTTTTTTTTTTTTTTTTTTTTTTTTTTTTTTTTTTTTTTTTTTTTTTTTTTTTTTTTTTTTTTTTTTTTTTTTTTTTTTTTTTTTTTTTTTTTTTTTTTTTTTTTTTTTTTTTTTTTTTTTTTTTTTTTTTTTTTTTTTTTTTTTTTTTTTTTTTTTTTTTTTTTTTTTTTTTTTTTTTTTTTTTTTTTTTTTTTTTTTTTTTTTTTTTTTTTTTTTTTTTTTTTTTTTTTTTTTTTTTTTTTTTTTTTTTTTTTTTTTTTTTTTTTTTTTTTTTTTTTTTTTTTTTTTTTTTTTTTTTTTTTTTTTTTTTTTTTTTTTTTTTTTTTTTTTTTTTTTTTTTTTTTTTTTTTTTTTTTTTTTTTTTTTTTTTTTTTTTTTTTTTTTTTTTTTTTTTTTTTTTTTTTTTTTTTTTTTTTTTTTTTTTTTTTTTTTTTTTTTTTTTTTTTTTTTTTTTTTTTTTTTTTTTTTTTTTTTTTTTTTTTTTTTTTTTTTTTTTTTTTTTTTTTTTTTTTTTTTTTTTTTTTTTTTTTTTTTTTTTTTTTTTTTTTTTTTTTTTTTTTTTTTTTTTTTTTTTTTTTTTTTTTTTTTTTTTTTTTTTTTTTTTTTTTTTTTTTTTTTTTTTTTTTTTTTTTTTTTTTTTTTTTTTTTTTTTTTTTTTTTTTTTTTTTTTTTTTTTTTTTTTTTTTTTTTTTTTTTTTTTTTTTTTTTTTTTTTTTTTTTTTTTTTTTTTTTTTTTTTTTTTTTTTTTTTTTTTTTTTTTTTTTTTTTTTTTTTTTTTTTTTTTTTTTTTTTTTTTTTTTTTTTTTTTTTTTTTTTTTTTTTTTTTTTTTTTTTTTTTTTTTTTTTTTTTTTTTTTTTTTTTTTTTTTTTTTTTTTTTTTTTTTTTTTTTTTTTTTTTTTTTTTTTTTTTTTTTTTTTTTTTTTTTTTTTTTTTTTTTTTTTTTTTTTTTTTTTTTTTTTTTTTTTTTTTTTTTTTTTTTTTTTTTTTTTTTTTTTTTTTTTTTTTTTTTTTTTTTTTTTTTTTTTTTTTTTTTTTTTTTTTTTTTTTTTTTTTTTTTTTTTTTTTTTTTTTTTTTTTTTTTTTTTTTTTTTTTTTTTTTTTTTTTTTTTTTTTTTTTTTTTTTTTTTTTTTTTTTTTTTTTTTTTTTTTTTTTTTTTTTTTTTTTTTTTTTTTTTTTTTTTTTTTTTTTTTTTTTTTTTTTTTTTTTTTTTTTTTTTTTTTTTTTTTTTTTTTTTTTTTTTTTTTTTTTTTTTTTTTTTTTTTTTTTTTTTTTTTTTTTTTTTTTTTTTTTTTTTTTTTTTTTTTTTTTTTTTTTTTTTTTTTTTTTTTTTTTTTTTTTTTTTTTTTTTTTTTTTTTTTTTTTTTTTTTTTTTTTTTTTTTTTTTTTTTTTTTTTTTTTTTTTTTTTTTTTTTTTTTTTTTTTTTTTTTTTTTTTTTTTTTTTTTTTTTTTTTTTTTTTTTTTTTTTTTTTTTTTTTTTTTTTTTTTTTTTTTTTTTTTTTTTTTTTTTTTTTTTTTTTTTTTTTTTTTTTTTTTTTTTTTTTTTTTTTTTTTTTTTTTTTTTTTTTTTTTTTTTTTTTTTTTTTTTTTTTTTTTTTTTTTTTTTTTTTTTTTTTTTTTTTTTTTTTTTTTTTTTTTTTTTTTTTTTTTTTTTTTTTTTTTTTTTTTTTTTTTTTTTTTTTTTTTTTTTTTTTTTTTTTTTTTTTTTTTTTTTTTTTTTTTTTTTTTTTTTTTTTTTTTTTTTTTTTTTTTTTTTTTTTTTTTTTTTTTTTTTTTTTTTTTTTTTTTTTTTTTTTTTTTTTTTTTTTTTTTTTTTTTTTTTTTTTTTTTTTTTTTTTTTTTTTTTTTTTTTTTTTTTTTTTTTTTTTTTTTTTTTTTTTTTTTTTTTTTTTTTTTTTTTTTTTTTTTTTTTTTTTTTTTTTTTTTTTTTTTTTTTTTTTTTTTTTTTTTTTTTTTTTTTTTTTTTTTTTTTTTTTTTTTTTTTTTTTTTTTTTTTTTTTTTTTTTTTTTTTTTTTTTTTTTTTTTTTTTTTTTTTTTTTTTTTTTTTTTTTTTTTTTTTTTTTTTTTTTTTTTTTTTTTTTTTTTTTTTTTTTTTTTTTTTTTTTTTTTTTTTTTTTTTTTTTTTTTTTTTTTTTTTTTTTTTTTTTTTTTTTTTTTTTTTTTTTTTTTTTTTTTTTTTTTTTTTTTTTTTTTTTTTTTTTTTTTTTTTTTTTTTTTTTTTTTTTTTTTTTTTTTTTTTTTTTTTTTTTTTTTTTTTTTTTTTTTTTTTTTTTTTTTTTTTTTTTTTTTTTTTTTTTTTTTTTTTTTTTTTTTTTTTTTTTTTTTTTTTTTTTTTTTTTTTTTTTTTTTTTTTTTTTTTTTTTTTTTTTTTTTTTTTTTTTTTTTTTTTTTTTTTTTTTTTTTTTTTTTTTTTTTTTTTTTTTTTTTTTTTTTTTTTTTTTTTTTTTTTTTTTTTTTTTTTTTTTTTTTTTTTTTTTTTTTTTTTTTTTTTTTTTTTTTTTTTTTTTTTTTTTTTTTTTTTTTTTTTTTTTTTTTTTTTTTTTTTTTTTTTTTTTTTTTTTTTTTTTTTTTTTTTTTTTTTTTTTTTTTTTTTTTTTTTTTTTTTTTTTTTTTTTTTTTTTTTTTTTTTTTTTTTTTTTTTTTTTTTTTTTTTTTTTTTTTTTTTTTTTTTTTTTTTTTTTTTTTTTTTTTTTTTTTTTTTTTTTTTTTTTTTTTTTTTTTTTTTTTTTTTTTTTTTTTTTTTTTTTTTTTTTTTTTTTTTTTTTTTTTTTTTTTTTTTTTTTTTTTTTTTTTTTTTTTTTTTTTTTTTTTTTTTTTTTTTTTTTTTTTTTTTTTTTTTTTTTTTTTTTTTTTTTTTTTTTTTTTTTTTTTTTTTTTTTTTTTTTTTTTTTTTTTTTTTTTTTTTTTTTTTTTTTTTTTTTTTTTTTTTTTTTTTTTTTTTTTTTTTTTTTTTTTTTTTTTTTTTTTTTTTTTTTTTTTTTTTTTTTTTTTTTTTTTTTTTTTTTTTTTTTTTTTTTTTTTTTTTTTTTTTTTTTTTTTTTTTTTTTTTTTTTTTTTTTTTTTTTTTTTTTTTTTTTTTTTTTTTTTTTTTTTTTTTTTTTTTTTTTTTTTTTTTTTTTTTTTTTTTTTTTTTTTTTTTTTTTTTTTTTTTTTTTTTTTTTTTTTTTTTTTTTTTTTTTTTTTTTTTTTTTTTTTTTTTTTTTTTTTTTTTTTTTTTTTTTTTTTTTTTTTTTTTTTTTTTTTTTTTTTTTTTTTTTTTTTTTTTTTTTTTTTTTTTTTTTTTTTTTTTTTTTTTTTTTTTTTTTTTTTTTTTTTTTTTTTTTTTTTTTTTTTTTTTTTTTTTTTTTTTTTTTTTTTTTTTTTTTTTTTTTTTTTTTTTTTTTTTTTTTTTTTTTTTTTTTTTTTTTTTTTTTTTTTTTTTTTTTTTTTTTTTTTTTTTTTTTTTTTTTTTTTTTTTTTTTTTTTTTTTTTTTTTTTTTTTTTTTTTTTTTTTTTTTTTTTTTTTTTTTTTTTTTTTTTTTTTTTTTTTTTTTTTTTTTTTTTTTTTTTTTTTTTTTTTTTTTTTTTTTTTTTTTTTTTTTTTTTTTTTTTTTTTTTTTTTTTTTTTTTTTTTTTTTTTTTTTTTTTTTTTTTTTTTTTTTTTTTTTTTTTTTTTTTTTTTTTTTTTTTTTTTTTTTTTTTTTTTTTTTTTTTTTTTTTTTTTTTTTTTTTTTTTTTTTTTTTTTTTTTTTTTTTTTTTTTTTTTTTTTTTTTTTTTTTTTTTTTTTTTTTTTTTTTTTTTTTTTTTTTTTTTTTTTTTTTTTTTTTTTTTTTTTTTTTTTTTTTTTTTTTTTTTTTTTTTTTTTTTTTTTTTTTTTTTTTTTTTTTTTTTTTTTTTTTTTTTTTTTTTTTTTTTTTTTTTTTTTTTTTTTTTTTTTTTTTTTTTTTTTTTTTTTTTTTTTTTTTTTTTTTTTTTTTTTTTTTTTTTTTTTTTTTTTTTTTTTTTTTTTTTTTTTTTTTTTTTTTTTTTTTTTTTTTTTTTTTTTTTTTTTTTTTTTTTTTTTTTTTTTTTTTTTTTTTTTTTTTTTTTTTTTTTTTTTTTTTTTTTTTTTTTTTTTTTTTTTTTTTTTTTTTTTTTTTTTTTTTTTTTTTTTTTTTTTTTTTTTTTTTTTTTTTTTTTTTTTTTTTTTTTTTTTTTTTTTTTTTTTTTTTTTTTTTTTTTTTTTTTTTTTTTTTTTTTTTTTTTTTTTTTTTTTTTTTTTTTTTTTTTTTTTTTTTTTTTTTTTTTTTTTTTTTTTTTTTTTTTTTTTTTTTTTTTTTTTTTTTTTTTTTTTTTTTTTTTTTTTTTTTTTTTTTTTTTTTTTTTTTTTTTTTTTTTTTTTTTTTTTTTTTTTTTTTTTTTTTTTTTTTTTTTTTTTTTTTTTTTTTTTTTTTTTTTTTTTTTTTTTTTTTTTTTTTTTTTTTTTTTTTTTTTTTTTTTTTTTTTTTTTTTTTTTTTTTTTTTTTTTTTTTTTTTTTTTTTTTTTTTTTTTTTTTTTTTTTTTTTTTTTTTTTTTTTTTTTTTTTTTTTTTTTTTTTTTTTTTTTTTTTTTTTTTTTTTTTTTTTTTTTTTTTTTTTTTTTTTTTTTTTTTTTTTTTTTTTTTTTTTTTTTTTTTTTTTTTTTTTTTTTTTTTTTTTTTTTTTTTTTTTTTTTTTTTTTTTTTTTTTTTTTTTTTTTTTTTTTTTTTTTTTTTTTTTTTTTTTTTTTTTTTTTTTTTTTTTTTTTTTTTTTTTTTTTTTTTTTTTTTTTTTTTTTTTTTTTTTTTTTTTTTTTTTTTTTTTTTTTTTTTTTTTTTTTTTTTTTTTTTTTTTTTTTTTTTTTTTTTTTTTTTTTTTTTTTTTTTTTTTTTTTTTTTTTTTTTTTTTTTTTTTTTTTTTTTTTTTTTTTTTTTTTTTTTTTTTTTTTTTTTTTTTTTTTTTTTTTTTTTTTTTTTTTTTTTTTTTTTTTTTTTTTTTTTTTTTTTTTTTTTTTTTTTTTTTTTTTTTTTTTTTTTTTTTTTTTTTTTTTTTTTTTTTTTTTTTTTTTTTTTTTTTTTTTTTTTTTTTTTTTTTTTTTTTTTTTTTTTTTTTTTTTTTTTTTTTTTTTTTTTTTTTTTTTTTTTTTTTTTTTTTTTTTTTTTTTTTTTTTTTTTTTTTTTTTTTTTTTTTTTTTTTTTTTTTTTTTTTTTTTTTTTTTTTTTTTTTTTTTTTTTTTTTTTTTTTTTTTTTTTTTTTTTTTTTTTTTTTTTTTTTTTTTTTTTTTTTTTTTTTTTTTTTTTTTTTTTTTTTTTTTTTTTTTTTTTTTTTTTTTTTTTTTTTTTTTTTTTTTTTTTTTTTTTTTTTTTTTTTTTTTTTTTTTTTTTTTTTTTTTTTTTTTTTTTTTTTTTTTTTTTTTTTTTTTTTTTTTTTTTTTTTTTTTTTTTTTTTTTTTTTTTTTTTTTTTTTTTTTTTTTTTTTTTTTTTTTTTTTTTTTTTTTTTTTTTTTTTTTTTTTTTTTTTTTTTTTTTTTTTTTTTTTTTTTTTTTTTTTTTTTTTTTTTTTTTTTTTTTTTTTTTTTTTTTTTTTTTTTTTTTTTTTTTTTTTTTTTTTTTTTTTTTTTTTTTTTTTTTTTTTTTTTTTTTTTTTTTTTTTTTTTTTTTTTTTTTTTTTTTTTTTTTTTTTTTTTTTTTTTTTTTTTTTTTTTTTTTTTTTTTTTTTTTTTTTTTTTTTTTTTTTTTTTTTTTTTTTTTTTTTTTTTTTTTTTTTTTTTTTTTTTTTTTTTTTTTTTTTTTTTTTTTTTTTTTTTTTTTTTTTTTTTTTTTTTTTTTTTTTTTTTTTTTTTTTTTTTTTTTTTTTTTTTTTTTTTTTTTTTTTTTTTTTTTTTTTTTTTTTTTTTTTTTTTTTTTTTTTTTTTTTTTTTTTTTTTTTTTTTTTTTTTTTTTTTTTTTTTTTTTTTTTTTTTTTTTTTTTTTTTTTTTTTTTTTTTTTTTTTTTTTTTTTTTTTTTTTTTTTTTTTTTTTTTTTTTTTTTTTTTTTTTTTTTTTTTTTTTTTTTTTTTTTTTTTTTTTTTTTTTTTTTTTTTTTTTTTTTTTTTTTTTTTTTTTTTTTTTTTTTTTTTTTTTTTTTTTTTTTTTTTTTTTTTTTTTTTTTTTTTTTTTTTTTTTTTTTTTTTTTTTTTTTTTTTTTTTTTTTTTTTTTTTTTTTTTTTTTTTTTTTTTTTTTTTTTTTTTTTTTTTTTTTTTTTTTTTTTTTTTTTTTTTTTTTTTTTTTTTTTTTTTTTTTTTTTTTTTTTTTTTTTTTTTTTTTTTTTTTTTTTTTTTTTTTTTTTTTTTTTTTTTTTTTTTTTTTTTTTTTTTTTTTTTTTTTTTTTTTTTTTTTTTTTTTTTTTTTTTTTTTTTTTTTTTTTTTTTTTTTTTTTTTTTTTTTTTTTTTTTTTTTTTTTTTTTTTTTTTTTTTTTTTTTTTTTTTTTTTTTTTTTTTTTTTTTTTTTTTTTTTTTTTTTTTTTTTTTTTTTTTTTTTTTTTTTTTTTTTTTTTTTTTTTTTTTTTTTTTTTTTTTTTTTTTTTTTTTTTTTTTTTTTTTTTTTTTTTTTTTTTTTTTTTTTTTTTTTTTTTTTTTTTTTTTTTTTTTTTTTTTTTTTTTTTTTTTTTTTTTTTTTTTTTTTTTTTTTTTTTTTTTTTTTTTTTTTTTTTTTTTTTTTTTTTTTTTTTTTTTTTTTTTTTTTTTTTTTTTTTTTTTTTTTTTTTTTTTTTTTTTTTTTTTTTTTTTTTTTTTTTTTTTTTTTTTTTTTTTTTTTTTTTTTTTTTTTTTTTTTTTTTTTTTTTTTTTTTTTTTTTTTTTTTTTTTTTTTTTTTTTTTTTTTTTTTTTTTTTTTTTTTTTTTTTTTTTTTTTTTTTTTTTTTTTTTTTTTTTTTTTTTTTTTTTTTTTTTTTTTTTTTTTTTTTTTTTTTTTTTTTTTTTTTTTTTTTTTTTTTTTTTTTTTTTTTTTTTTTTTTTTTTTTTTTTTTTTTTTTTTTTTTTTTTTTTTTTTTTTTTTTTTTTTTTTTTTTTTTTTTTTTTTTTTTTTTTTTTTTTTTTTTTTTTTTTTTTTTTTTTTTTTTTTTTTTTTTTTTTTTTTTTTTTTTTTTTTTTTTTTTTTTTTTTTTTTTTTTTTTTTTTTTTTTTTTTTTTTTTTTTTTTTTTTTTTTTTTTTTTTTTTTTTTTTTTTTTTTTTTTTTTTTTTTTTTTTTTTTTTTTTTTTTTTTTTTTTTTTTTTTTTTTTTTTTTTTTTTTTTTTTTTTTTTTTTTTTTTTTTTTTTTTTTTTTTTTTTTTTTTTTTTTTTTTTTTTTTTTTTTTTTTTTTTTTTTTTTTTTTTTTTTTTTTTTTTTTTTTTTTTTTTTTTTTTTTTTTTTTTTTTTTTTTTTTTTTTTTTTTTTTTTTTTTTTTTTTTTTTTTTTTTTTTTTTTTTTTTTTTTTTTTTTTTTTTTTTTTTTTTTTTTTTTTTTTTTTTTTTTTTTTTTTTTTTTTTTTTTTTTTTTTTTTTTTTTTTTTTTTTTTTTTTTTTTTTTTTTTTTTTTTTTTTTTTTTTTTTTTTTTTTTTTTTTTTTTTTTTTTTTTTTTTTTTTTTTTTTTTTTTTTTTTTTTTTTTTTTTTTTTTTTTTTTTTTTTTTTTTTTTTTTTTTTTTTTTTTTTTTTTTTTTTTTTTTTTTTTTTTTTTTTTTTTTTTTTTTTTTTTTTTTTTTTTTTTTTTTTTTTTTTTTTTTTTTTTTTTTTTTTTTTTTTTTTTTTTTTTTTTTTTTTTTTTTTTTTTTTTTTTTTTTTTTTTTTTTTTTTTTTTTTTTTTTTTTTTTTTTTTTTTTTTTTTTTTTTTTTTTTTTTTTTTTTTTTTTTTTTTTTTTTTTTTTTTTTTTTTTTTTTTTTTTTTTTTTTTTTTTTTTTTTTTTTTTTTTTTTTTTTTTTTTTTTTTTTTTTTTTTTTTTTTTTTTTTTTTTTTTTTTTTTTTTTTTTTTTTTTTTTTTTTTTTTTTTTTTTTTTTTTTTTTTTTTTTTTTTTTTTTTTTTTTTTTTTTTTTTTTTTTTTTTTTTTTTTTTTTTTTTTTTTTTTTTTTTTTTTTTTTTTTTTTTTTTTTTTTTTTTTTTTTTTTTTTTTTTTTTTTTTTTTTTTTTTTTTTTTTTTTTTTTTTTTTTTTTTTTTTTTTTTTTTTTTTTTTTTTTTTTTTTTTTTTTTTTTTTTTTTTTTTTTTTTTTTTTTTTTTTTTTTTTTTTTTTTTTTTTTTTTTTTTTTTTTTTTTTTTTTTTTTTTTTTTTTTTTTTTTTTTTTTTTTTTTTTTTTTTTTTTTTTTTTTTTTTTTTTTTTTTTTTTTTTTTTTTTTTTTTTTTTTTTTTTTTTTTTTTTTTTTTTTTTTTTTTTTTTTTTTTTTTTTTTTTTTTTTTTTTTTTTTTTTTTTTTTTTTTTTTTTTTTTTTTTTTTTTTTTTTTTTTTTTTTTTTTTTTTTTTTTTTTTTTTTTTTTTTTTTTTTTTTTTTTTTTTTTTTTTTTTTTTTTTTTTTTTTTTTTTTTTTTTTTTTTTTTTTTTTTTTTTTTTTTTTTTTTTTTTTTTTTTTTTTTTTTTTTTTTTTTTTTTTTTTTTTTTTTTTTTTTTTTTTTTTTTTTTTTTTTTTTTTTTTTTTTTTTTTTTTTTTTTTTTTTTTTTTTTTTTTTTTTTTTTTTTTTTTTTTTTTTTTTTTTTTTTTTTTTTTTTTTTTTTTTTTTTTTTTTTTTTTTTTTTTTTTTTTTTTTTTTTTTTTTTTTTTTTTTTTTTTTTTTTTTTTTTTTTTTTTTTTTTTTTTTTTTTTTTTTTTTTTTTTTTTTTTTTTTTTTTTTTTTTTTTTTTTTTTTTTTTTTTTTTTTTTTTTTTTTTTTTTTTTTTTTTTTTTTTTTTTTTTTTTTTTTTTTTTTTTTTTTTTTTTTTTTTTTTTTTTTTTTTTTTTTTTTTTTTTTTTTTTTTTTTTTTTTTTTTTTTTTTTTTTTTTTTTTTTTTTTTTTTTTTTTTTTTTTTTTTTTTTTTTTTTTTTTTTTTTTTTTTTTTTTTTTTTTTTTTTTTTTTTTTTTTTTTTTTTTTTTTTTTTTTTTTTTTTTTTTTTTTTTTTTTTTTTTTTTTTTTTTTTTTTTTTTTTTTTTTTTTTTTTTTTTTTTTTTTTTTTTTTTTTTTTTTTTTTTTTTTTTTTTTTTTTTTTTTTTTTTTTTTTTTTTTTTTTTTTTTTTTTTTTTTTTTTTTTTTTTTTTTTTTTTTTTTTTTTTTTTTTTTTTTTTTTTTTTTTTTTTTTTTTTTTTTTTTTTTTTTTTTTTTTTTTTTTTTTTTTTTTTTTTTTTTTTTTTTTTTTTTTTTTTTTTTTTTTTTTTTTTTTTTTTTTTTTTTTTTTTTTTTTTTTTTTTTTTTTTTTTTTTTTTTTTTTTTTTTTTTTTTTTTTTTTTTTTTTTTTTTTTTTTTTTTTTTTTTTTTTTTTTTTTTTTTTTTTTTTTTTTTTTTTTTTTTTTTTTTTTTTTTTTTTTTTTTTTTTTTTTTTTTTTTTTTTTTTTTTTTTTTTTTTTTTTTTTTTTTTTTTTTTTTTTTTTTTTTTTTTTTTTTTTTTTTTTTTTTTTTTTTTTTTTTTTTTTTTTTTTTTTTTTTTTTTTTTTTTTTTTTTTTTTTTTTTTTTTTTTTTTTTTTTTTTTTTTTTTTTTTTTTTTTTTTTTTTTTTTTTTTTTTTTTTTTTTTTTTTTTTTTTTTTTTTTTTTTTTTTTTTTTTTTTTTTTTTTTTTTTTTTTTTTTTTTTTTTTTTTTTTTTTTTTTTTTTTTTTTTTTTTTTTTTTTTTTTTTTTTTTTTTTTTTTTTTTTTTTTTTTTTTTTTTTTTTTTTTTTTTTTTTTTTTTTTTTTTTTTTTTTTTTTTTTTTTTTTTTTTTTTTTTTTTTTTTTTTTTTTTTTTTTTTTTTTTTTTTTTTTTTTTTTTTTTTTTTTTTTTTTTTTTTTTTTTTTTTTTTTTTTTTTTTTTTTTTTTTTTTTTTTTTTTTTTTTTTTTTTTTTTTTTTTTTTTTTTTTTTTTTTTTTTTTTTTTTTTTTTTTTTTTTTTTTTTTTTTTTTTTTTTTTTTTTTTTTTTTTTTTTTTTTTTTTTTTTTTTTTTTTTTTTTTTTTTTTTTTTTTTTTTTTTTTTTTTTTTTTTTTTTTTTTTTTTTTTTTTTTTTTTTTTTTTTTTTTTTTTTTTTTTTTTTTTTTTTTTTTTTTTTTTTTTTTTTTTTTTTTTTTTTTTTTTTTTTTTTTTTTTTTTTTTTTTTTTTTTTTTTTTTTTTTTTTTTTTTTTTTTTTTTTTTTTTTTTTTTTTTTTTTTTTTTTTTTTTTTTTTTTTTTTTTTTTTTTTTTTTTTTTTTTTTTTTTTTTTTTTTTTTTTTTTTTTTTTTTTTTTTTTTTTTTTTTTTTTTTTTTTTTTTTTTTTTTTTTTTTTTTTTTTTTTTTTTTTTTTTTTTTTTTTTTTTTTTTTTTTTTTTTTTTTTTTTTTTTTTTTTTTTTTTTTTTTTTTTTTTTTTTTTTTTTTTTTTTTTTTTTTTTTTTTTTTTTTTTTTTTTTTTTTTTTTTTTTTTTTTTTTTTTTTTTTTTTTTTTTTTTTTTTTTTTTTTTTTTTTTTTTTTTTTTTTTTTTTTTTTTTTTTTTTTTTTTTTTTTTTTTTTTTTTTTTTTTTTTTTTTTTTTTTTTTTTTTTTTTTTTTTTTTTTTTTTTTTTTTTTTTTTTTTTTTTTTTTTTTTTTTTTTTTTTTTTTTTTTTTTTTTTTTTTTTTTTTTTTTTTTTTTTTTTTTTTTTTTTTTTTTTTTTTTTTTTTTTTTTTTTTTTTTTTTTTTTTTTTTTTTTTTTTTTTTTTTTTTTTTTTTTTTTTTTTTTTTTTTTTTTTTTTTTTTTTTTTTTTTTTTTTTTTTTTTTTTTTTTTTTTTTTTTTTTTTTTTTTTTTTTTTTTTTTTTTTTTTTTTTTTTTTTTTTTTTTTTTTTTTTTTTTTTTTTTTTTTTTTTTTTTTTTTTTTTTTTTTTTTTTTTTTTTTTTTTTTTTTTTTTTTTTTTTTTTTTTTTTTTTTTTTTTTTTTTTTTTTTTTTTTTTTTTTTTTTTTTTTTTTTTTTTTTTTTTTTTTTTTTTTTTTTTTTTTTTTTTTTTTTTTTTTTTTTTTTTTTTTTTTTTTTTTTTTTTTTTTTTTTTTTTTTTTTTTTTTTTTTTTTTTTTTTTTTTTTTTTTTTTTTTTTTTTTTTTTTTTTTTTTTTTTTTTTTTTTTTTTTTTTTTTTTTTTTTTTTTTTTTTTTTTTTTTTTTTTTTTTTTTTTTTTTTTTTTTTTTTTTTTTTTTTTTTTTTTTTTTTTTTTTTTTTTTTTTTTTTTTTTTTTTTTTTTTTTTTTTTTTTTTTTTTTTTTTTTTTTTTTTTTTTTTTTTTTTTTTTTTTTTTTTTTTTTTTTTTTTTTTTTTTTTTTTTTTTTTTTTTTTTTTTTTTTTTTTTTTTTTTTTTTTTTTTTTTTTTTTTTTTTTTTTTTTTTTTTTTTTTTTTTTTTTTTTTTTTTTTTTTTTTTTTTTTTTTTTTTTTTTTTTTTTTTTTTTTTTTTTTTTTTTTTTTTTTTTTTTTTTTTTTTTTTTTTTTTTTTTTTTTTTTTTTTTTTTTTTTTTTTTTTTTTTTTTTTTTTTTTTTTTTTTTTTTTTTTTTTTTTTTTTTTTTTTTTTTTTTTTTTTTTTTTTTTTTTTTTTTTTTTTTTTTTTTTTTTTTTTTTTTTTTTTTTTTTTTTTTTTTTTTTTTTTTTTTTTTTTTTTTTTTTTTTTTTTTTTTTTTTTTTTTTTTTTTTTTTTTTTTTTTTTTTTTTTTTTTTTTTTTTTTTTTTTTTTTTTTTTTTTTTTTTTTTTTTTTTTTTTTTTTTTTTTTTTTTTTTTTTTTTTTTTTTTTTTTTTTTTTTTTTTTTTTTTTTTTTTTTTTTTTTTTTTTTTTTTTTTTTTTTTTTTTTTTTTTTTTTTTTTTTTTTTTTTTTTTTTTTTTTTTTTTTTTTTTTTTTTTTTTTTTTTTTTTTTTTTTTTTTTTTTTTTTTTTTTTTTTTTTTTTTTTTTTTTTTTTTTTTTTTTTTTTTTTTTTTTTTTTTTTTTTTTTTTTTTTTTTTTTTTTTTTTTTTTTTTTTTTTTTTTTTTTTTTTTTTTTTTTTTTTTTTTTTTTTTTTTTTTTTTTTTTTTTTTTTTTTTTTTTTTTTTTTTTTTTTTTTTTTTTTTTTTTTTTTTTTTTTTTTTTTTTTTTTTTTTTTTTTTTTTTTTTTTTTTTTTTTTTTTTTTTTTTTTTTTTTTTTTTTTTTTTTTTTTTTTTTTTTTTTTTTTTTTTTTTTTTTTTTTTTTTTTTTTTTTTTTTTTTTTTTTTTTTTTTTTTTTTTTTTTTTTTTTTTTTTTTTTTTTTTTTTTTTTTTTTTTTTTTTTTTTTTTTTTTTTTTTTTTTTTTTTTTTTTTTTTTTTTTTTTTTTTTTTTTTTTTTTTTTTTTTTTTTTTTTTTTTTTTTTTTTTTTTTTTTTTTTTTTTTTTTTTTTTTTTTTTTTTTTTTTTTTTTTTTTTTTTTTTTTTTTTTTTTTTTTTTTTTTTTTTTTTTTTTTTTTTTTTTTTTTTTTTTTTTTTTTTTTTTTTTTTTTTTTTTTTTTTTTTTTTTTTTTTTTTTTTTTTTTTTTTTTTTTTTTTTTTTTTTTTTTTTTTTTTTTTTTTTTTTTTTTTTTTTTTTTTTTTTTTTTTTTTTTTTTTTTTTTTTTTTTTTTTTTTTTTTTTTTTTTTTTTTTTTTTTTTTTTTTTTTTTTTTTTTTTTTTTTTTTTTTTTTTTTTTTTTTTTTTTTTTTTTTTTTTTTTTTTTTTTTTTTTTTTTTTTTTTTTTTTTTTTTTTTTTTTTTTTTTTTTTTTTTTTTTTTTTTTTTTTTTTTTTTTTTTTTTTTTTTTTTTTTTTTTTTTTTTTTTTTTTTTTTTTTTTTTTTTTTTTTTTTTTTTTTTTTTTTTTTTTTTTTTTTTTTTTTTTTTTTTTTTTTTTTTTTTTTTTTTTTTTTTTTTTTTTTTTTTTTTTTTTTTTTTTTTTTTTTTTTTTTTTTTTTTTTTTTTTTTTTTTTTTTTTTTTTTTTTTTTTTTTTTTTTTTTTTTTTTTTTTTTTTTTTTTTTTTTTTTTTTTTTTTTTTTTTTTTTTTTTTTTTTTTTTTTTTTTTTTTTTTTTTTTTTTTTTTTTTTTTTTTTTTTTTTTTTTTTTTTTTTTTTTTTTTTTTTTTTTTTTTTTTTTTTTTTTTTTTTTTTTTTTTTTTTTTTTTTTTTTTTTTTTTTTTTTTTTTTTTTTTTTTTTTTTTTTTTTTTTTTTTTTTTTTTTTTTTTTTTTTTTTTTTTTTTTTTTTTTTTTTTTTTTTTTTTTTTTTTTTTTTTTTTTTTTTTTTTTTTTTTTTTTTTTTTTTTTTTTTTTTTTTTTTTTTTTTTTTTTTTTTTTTTTTTTTTTTTTTTTTTTTTTTTTTTTTTTTTTTTTTTTTTTTTTTTTTTTTTTTTTTTTTTTTTTTTTTTTTTTTTTTTTTTTTTTTTTTTTTTTTTTTTTTTTTTTTTTTTTTTTTTTTTTTTTTTTTTTTTTTTTTTTTTTTTTTTTTTTTTTTTTTTTTTTTTTTTTTTTTTTTTTTTTTTTTTTTTTTTTTTTTTTTTTTTTTTTTTTTTTTTTTTTTTTTTTTTTTTTTTTTTTTTTTTTTTTTTTTTTTTTTTTTTTTTTTTTTTTTTTTTTTTTTTTTTTTTTTTTTTTTTTTTTTTTTTTTTTTTTTTTTTTTTTTTTTTTTTTTTTTTTTTTTTTTTTTTTTTTTTTTTTTTTTTTTTTTTTTTTTTTTTTTTTTTTTTTTTTTTTTTTTTTTTTTTTTTTTTTTTTTTTTTTTTTTTTTTTTTTTTTTTTTTTTTTTTTTTTTTTTTTTTTTTTTTTTTTTTTTTTTTTTTTTTTTTTTTTTTTTTTTTTTTTTTTTTTTTTTTTTTTTTTTTTTTTTTTTTTTTTTTTTTTTTTTTTTTTTTTTTTTTTTTTTTTTTTTTTTTTTTTTTTTTTTTTTTTTTTTTTTTTTTTTTTTTTTTTTTTTTTTTTTTTTTTTTTTTTTTTTTTTTTTTTTTTTTTTTTTTTTTTTTTTTTTTTTTTTTTTTTTTTTTTTTTTTTTTTTTTTTTTTTTTTTTTTTTTTTTTTTTTTTTTTTTTTTTTTTTTTTTTTTTTTTTTTTTTTTTTTTTTTTTTTTTTTTTTTTTTTTTTTTTTTTTTTTTTTTTTTTTTTTTTTTTTTTTTTTTTTTTTTTTTTTTTTTTTTTTTTTTTTTTTTTTTTTTTTTTTTTTTTTTTTTTTTTTTTTTTTTTTTTTTTTTTTTTTTTTTTTTTTTTTTTTTTTTTTTTTTTTTTTTTTTTTTTTTTTTTTTTTTTTTTTTTTTTTTTTTTTTTTTTTTTTTTTTTTTTTTTTTTTTTTTTTTTTTTTTTTTTTTTTTTTTTTTTTTTTTTTTTTTTTTTTTTTTTTTTTTTTTTTTTTTTTTTTTTTTTTTTTTTTTTTTTTTTTTTTTTTTTTTTTTTTTTTTTTTTTTTTTTTTTTTTTTTTTTTTTTTTTTTTTTTTTTTTTTTTTTTTTTTTTTTTTTTTTTTTTTTTTTTTTTTTTTTTTTTTTTTTTTTTTTTTTTTTTTTTTTTTTTTTTTTTTTTTTTTTTTTTTTTTTTTTTTTTTTTTTTTTTTTTTTTTTTTTTTTTTTTTTTTTTTTTTTTTTTTTTTTTTTTTTTTTTTTTTTTTTTTTTTTTTTTTTTTTTTTTTTTTTTTTTTTTTTTTTTTTTTTTTTTTTTTTTTTTTTTTTTTTTTTTTTTTTTTTTTTTTTTTTTTTTTTTTTTTTTTTTTTTTTTTTTTTTTTTTTTTTTTTTTTTTTTTTTTTTTTTTTTTTTTTTTTTTTTTTTTTTTTTTTTTTTTTTTTTTTTTTTTTTTTTTTTTTTTTTTTTTTTTTTTTTTTTTTTTTTTTTTTTTTTTTTTTTTTTTTTTTTTTTTTTTTTTTTTTTTTTTTTTTTTTTTTTTTTTTTTTTTTTTTTTTTTTTTTTTTTTTTTTTTTTTTTTTTTTTTTTTTTTTTTTTTTTTTTTTTTTTTTTTTTTTTTTTTTTTTTTTTTTTTTTTTTTTTTTTTTTTTTTTTTTTTTTTTTTTTTTTTTTTTTTTTTTTTTTTTTTTTTTTTTTTTTTTTTTTTTTTTTTTTTTTTTTTTTTTTTTTTTTTTTTTTTTTTTTTTTTTTTTTTTTTTTTTTTTTTTTTTTTTTTTTTTTTTTTTTTTTTTTTTTTTTTTTTTTTTTTTTTTTTTTTTTTTTTTTTTTTTTTTTTTTTTTTTTTTTTTTTTTTTTTTTTTTTTTTTTTTTTTTTTTTTTTTTTTTTTTTTTTTTTTTTTTTTTTTTTTTTTTTTTTTTTTTTTTTTTTTTTTTTTTTTTTTTTTTTTTTTTTTTTTTTTTTTTTTTTTTTTTTTTTTTTTTTTTTTTTTTTTTTTTTTTTTTTTTTTTTTTTTTTTTTTTTTTTTTTTTTTTTTTTTTTTTTTTTTTTTTTTTTTTTTTTTTTTTTTTTTTTTTTTTTTTTTTTTTTTTTTTTTTTTTTTTTTTTTTTTTTTTTTTTTTTTTTTTTTTTTTTTTTTTTTTTTTTTTTTTTTTTTTTTTTTTTTTTTTTTTTTTTTTTTTTTTTTTTTTTTTTTTTTTTTTTTTTTTTTTTTTTTTTTTTTTTTTTTTTTTTTTTTTTTTTTTTTTTTTTTTTTTTTTTTTTTTTTTTTTTTTTTTTTTTTTTTTTTTTTTTTTTTTTTTTTTTTTTTTTTTTTTTTTTTTTTTTTTTTTTTTTTTTTTTTTTTTTTTTTTTTTTTTTTTTTTTTTTTTTTTTTTTTTTTTTTTTTTTTTTTTTTTTTTTTTTTTTTTTTTTTTTTTTTTTTTTTTTTTTTTTTTTTTTTTTTTTTTTTTTTTTTTTTTTTTTTTTTTTTTTTTTTTTTTTTTTTTTTTTTTTTTTTTTTTTTTTTTTTTTTTTTTTTTTTTTTTTTTTTTTTTTTTTTTTTTTTTTTTTTTTTTTTTTTTTTTTTTTTTTTTTTTTTTTTTTTTTTTTTTTTTTTTTTTTTTTTTTTTTTTTTTTTTTTTTTTTTTTTTTTTTTTTTTTTTTTTTTTTTTTTTTTTTTTTTTTTTTTTTTTTTTTTTTTTTTTTTTTTTTTTTTTTTTTTTTTTTTTTTTTTTTTTTTTTTTTTTTTTTTTTTTTTTTTTTTTTTTTTTTTTTTTTTTTTTTTTTTTTTTTTTTTTTTTTTTTTTTTTTTTTTTTTTTTTTTTTTTTTTTTTTTTTTTTTTTTTTTTTTTTTTTTTTTTTTTTTTTTTTTTTTTTTTTTTTTTTTTTTTTTTTTTTTTTTTTTTTTTTTTTTTTTTTTTTTTTTTTTTTTTTTTTTTTTTTTTTTTTTTTTTTTTTTTTTTTTTTTTTTTTTTTTTTTTTTTTTTTTTTTTTTTTTTTTTTTTTTTTTTTTTTTTTTTTTTTTTTTTTTTTTTTTTTTTTTTTTTTTTTTTTTTTTTTTTTTTTTTTTTTTTTTTTTTTTTTTTTTTTTTTTTTTTTTTTTTTTTTTTTTTTTTTTTTTTTTTTTTTTTTTTTTTTTTTTTTTTTTTTTTTTTTTTTTTTTTTTTTTTTTTTTTTTTTTTTTTTTTTTTTTTTTTTTTTTTTTTTTTTTTTTTTTTTTTTTTTTTTTTTTTTTTTTTTTTTTTTTTTTTTTTTTTTTTTTTTTTTTTTTTTTTTTTTTTTTTTTTTTTTTTTTTTTTTTTTTTTTTTTTTTTTTTTTTTTTTTTTTTTTTTTTTTTTTTTTTTTTTTTTTTTTTTTTTTTTTTTTTTTTTTTTTTTTTTTTTTTTTTTTTTTTTTTTTTTTTTTTTTTTTTTTTTTTTTTTTTTTTTTTTTTTTTTTTTTTTTTTTTTTTTTTTTTTTTTTTTTTTTTTTTTTTTTTTTTTTTTTTTTTTTTTTTTTTTTTTTTTTTTTTTTTTTTTTTTTTTTTTTTTTTTTTTTTTTTTTTTTTTTTTTTTTTTTTTTTTTTTTTTTTTTTTTTTTTTTTTTTTTTTTTTTTTTTTTTTTTTTTTTTTTTTTTTTTTTTTTTTTTTTTTTTTTTTTTTTTTTTTTTTTTTTTTTTTTTTTTTTTTTTTTTTTTTTTTTTTTTTTTTTTTTTTTTTTTTTTTTTTTTTTTTTTTTTTTTTTTTTTTTTTTTTTTTTTTTTTTTTTTTTTTTTTTTTTTTTTTTTTTTTTTTTTTTTTTTTTTTTTTTTTTTTTTTTTTTTTTTTTTTTTTTTTTTTTTTTTTTTTTTTTTTTTTTTTTTTTTTTTTTTTTTTTTTTTTTTTTTTTTTTTTTTTTTTTTTTTTTTTTTTTTTTTTTTTTTTTTTTTTTTTTTTTTTTTTTTTTTTTTTTTTTTTTTTTTTTTTTTTTTTTTTTTTTTTTTTTTTTTTTTTTTTTTTTTTTTTTTTTTTTTTTTTTTTTTTTTTTTTTTTTTTTTTTTTTTTTTTTTTTTTTTTTTTTTTTTTTTTTTTTTTTTTTTTTTTTTTTTTTTTTTTTTTTTTTTTTTTTTTTTTTTTTTTTTTTTTTTTTTTTTTTTTTTTTTTTTTTTTTTTTTTTTTTTTTTTTTTTTTTTTTTTTTTTTTTTTTTTTTTTTTTTTTTTTTTTTTTTTTTTTTTTTTTTTTTTTTTTTTTTTTTTTTTTTTTTTTTTTTTTTTTTTTTTTTTTTTTTTTTTTTTTTTTTTTTTTTTTTTTTTTTTTTTTTTTTTTTTTTTTTTTTTTTTTTTTTTTTTTTTTTTTTTTTTTTTTTTTTTTTTTTTTTTTTTTTTTTTTTTTTTTTTTTTTTTTTTTTTTTTTTTTTTTTTTTTTTTTTTTTTTTTTTTTTTTTTTTTTTTTTTTTTTTTTTTTTTTTTTTTTTTTTTTTTTTTTTTTTTTTTTTTTTTTTTTTTTTTTTTTTTTTTTTTTTTTTTTTTTTTTTTTTTTTTTTTTTTTTTTTTTTTTTTTTTTTTTTTTTTTTTTTTTTTTTTTTTTTTTTTTTTTTTTTTTTTTTTTTTTTTTTTTTTTTTTTTTTTTTTTTTTTTTTTTTTTTTTTTTTTTTTTTTTTTTTTTTTTTTTTTTTTTTTTTTTTTTTTTTTTTTTTTTTTTTTTTTTTTTTTTTTTTTTTTTTTTTTTTTTTTTTTTTTTTTTTTTTTTTTTTTTTTTTTTTTTTTTTTTTTTTTTTTTTTTTTTTTTTTTTTTTTTTTTTTTTTTTTTTTTTTTTTTTTTTTTTTTTTTTTTTTTTTTTTTTTTTTTTTTTTTTTTTTTTTTTTTTTTTTTTTTTTTTTTTTTTTTTTTTTTTTTTTTTTTTTTTTTTTTTTTTTTTTTTTTTTTTTTTTTTTTTTTTTTTTTTTTTTTTTTTTTTTTTTTTTTTTTTTTTTTTTTTTTTTTTTTTTTTTTTTTTTTTTTTTTTTTTTTTTTTTTTTTTTTTTTTTTTTTTTTTTTTTTTTTTTTTTTTTTTTTTTTTTTTTTTTTTTTTTTTTTTTTTTTTTTTTTTTTTTTTTTTTTTTTTTTTTTTTTTTTTTTTTTTTTTTTTTTTTTTTTTTTTTTTTTTTTTTTTTTTTTTTTTTTTTTTTTTTTTTTTTTTTTTTTTTTTTTTTTTTTTTTTTTTTTTTTTTTTTTTTTTTTTTTTTTTTTTTTTTTTTTTTTTTTTTTTTTTTTTTTTTTTTTTTTTTTTTTTTTTTTTTTTTTTTTTTTTTTTTTTTTTTTTTTTTTTTTTTTTTTTTTTTTTTTTTTTTTTTTTTTTTTTTTTTTTTTTTTTTTTTTTTTTTTTTTTTTTTTTTTTTTTTTTTTTTTTTTTTTTTTTTTTTTTTTTTTTTTTTTTTTTTTTTTTTTTTTTTTTTTTTTTTTTTTTTTTTTTTTTTTTTTTTTTTTTTTTTTTTTTTTTTTTTTTTTTTTTTTTTTTTTTTTTTTTTTTTTTTTTTTTTTTTTTTTTTTTTTTTTTTTTTTTTTTTTTTTTTTTTTTTTTTTTTTTTTTTTTTTTTTTTTTTTTTTTTTTTTTTTTTTTTTTTTTTTTTTTTTTTTTTTTTTTTTTTTTTTTTTTTTTTTTTTTTTTTTTTTTTTTTTTTTTTTTTTTTTTTTTTTTTTTTTTTTTTTTTTTTTTTTTTTTTTTTTTTTTTTTTTTTTTTTTTTTTTTTTTTTTTTTTTTTTTTTTTTTTTTTTTTTTTTTTTTTTTTTTTTTTTTTTTTTTTTTTTTTTTTTTTTTTTTTTTTTTTTTTTTTTTTTTTTTTTTTTTTTTTTTTTTTTTTTTTTTTTTTTTTTTTTTTTTTTTTTTTTTTTTTTTTTTTTTTTTTTTTTTTTTTTTTTTTTTTTTTTTTTTTTTTTTTTTTTTTTTTTTTTTTTTTTTTTTTTTTTTTTTTTTTTTTTTTTTTTTTTTTTTTTTTTTTTTTTTTTTTTTTTTTTTTTTTTTTTTTTTTTTTTTTTTTTTTTTTTTTTTTTTTTTTTTTTTTTTTTTTTTTTTTTTTTTTTTTTTTTTTTTTTTTTTTTTTTTTTTTTTTTTTTTTTTTTTTTTTTTTTTTTTTTTTTTTTTTTTTTTTTTTTTTTTTTTTTTTTTTTTTTTTTTTTTTTTTTTTTTTTTTTTTTTTTTTTTTTTTTTTTTTTTTTTTTTTTTTTTTTTTTTTTTTTTTTTTTTTTTTTTTTTTTTTTTTTTTTTTTTTTTTTTTTTTTTTTTTTTTTTTTTTTTTTTTTTTTTTTTTTTTTTTTTTTTTTTTTTTTTTTTTTTTTTTTTTTTTTTTTTTTTTTTTTTTTTTTTTTTTTTTTTTTTTTTTTTTTTTTTTTTTTTTTTTTTTTTTTTTTTTTTTTTTTTTTTTTTTTTTTTTTTTTTTTTTTTTTTTTTTTTTTTTTTTTTTTTTTTTTTTTTTTTTTTTTTTTTTTTTTTTTTTTTTTTTTTTTTTTTTTTTTTTTTTTTTTTTTTTTTTTTTTTTTTTTTTTTTTTTTTTTTTTTTTTTTTTTTTTTTTTTTTTTTTTTTTTTTTTTTTTTTTTTTTTTTTTTTTTTTTTTTTTTTTTTTTTTTTTTTTTTTTTTTTTTTTTTTTTTTTTTTTTTTTTTTTTTTTTTTTTTTTTTTTTTTTTTTTTTTTTTTTTTTTTTTTTTTTTTTTTTTTTTTTTTTTTTTTTTTTTTTTTTTTTTTTTTTTTTTTTTTTTTTTTTTTTTTTTTTTTTTTTTTTTTTTTTTTTTTTTTTTTTTTTTTTTTTTTTTTTTTTTTTTTTTTTTTTTTTTTTTTTTTTTTTTTTTTTTTTTTTTTTTTTTTTTTTTTTTTTTTTTTTTTTTTTTTTTTTTTTTTTTTTTTTTTTTTTTTTTTTTTTTTTTTTTTTTTTTTTTTTTTTTTTTTTTTTTTTTTTTTTTTTTTTTTTTTTTTTTTTTTTTTTTTTTTTTTTTTTTTTTTTTTTTTTTTTTTTTTTTTTTTTTTTTTTTTTTTTTTTTTTTTTTTTTTTTTTTTTTTTTTTTTTTTTTTTTTTTTTTTTTTTTTTTTTTTTTTTTTTTTTTTTTTTTTTTTTTTTTTTTTTTTTTTTTTTTTTTTTTTTTTTTTTTTTTTTTTTTTTTTTTTTTTTTTTTTTTTTTTTTTTTTTTTTTTTTTTTTTTTTTTTTTTTTTTTTTTTTTTTTTTTTTTTTTTTTTTTTTTTTTTTTTTTTTTTTTTTTTTTTTTTTTTTTTTTTTTTTTTTTTTTTTTTTTTTTTTTTTTTTTTTTTTTTTTTTTTTTTTTTTTTTTTTTTTTTTTTTTTTTTTTTTTTTTTTTTTTTTTTTTTTTTTTTTTTTTTTTTTTTTTTTTTTTTTTTTTTTTTTTTTTTTTTTTTTTTTTTTTTTTTTTTTTTTTTTTTTTTTTTTTTTTTTTTTTTTTTTTTTTTTTTTTTTTTTTTTTTTTTTTTTTTTTTTTTTTTTTTTTTTTTTTTTTTTTTTTTTTTTTTTTTTTTTTTTTTTTTTTTTTTTTTTTTTTTTTTTTTTTTTTTTTTTTTTTTTTTTTTTTTTTTTTTTTTTTTTTTTTTTTTTTTTTTTTTTTTTTTTTTTTTTTTTTTTTTTTTTTTTTTTTTTTTTTTTTTTTTTTTTTTTTTTTTTTTTTTTTTTTTTTTTTTTTTTTTTTTTTTTTTTTTTTTTTTTTTTTTTTTTTTTTTTTTTTTTTTTTTTTTTTTTTTTTTTTTTTTTTTTTTTTTTTTTTTTTTTTTTTTTTTTTTTTTTTTTTTTTTTTTTTTTTTTTTTTTTTTTTTTTTTTTTTTTTTTTTTTTTTTTTTTTTTTTTTTTTTTTTTTTTTTTTTTTTTTTTTTTTTTTTTTTTTTTTTTTTTTTTTTTTTTTTTTTTTTTTTTTTTTTTTTTTTTTTTTTTTTTTTTTTTTTTTTTTTTTTTTTTTTTTTTTTTTTTTTTTTTTTTTTTTTTTTTTTTTTTTTTTTTTTTTTTTTTTTTTTTTTTTTTTTTTTTTTTTTTTTTTTTTTTTTTTTTTTTTTTTTTTTTTTTTTTTTTTTTTTTTTTTTTTTTTTTTTTTTTTTTTTTTTTTTTTTTTTTTTTTTTTTTTTTTTTTTTTTTTTTTTTTTTTTTTTTTTTTTTTTTTTTTTTTTTTTTTTTTTTTTTTTTTTTTTTTTTTTTTTTTTTTTTTTTTTTTTTTTTTTTTTTTTTTTTTTTTTTTTTTTTTTTTTTTTTTTTTTTTTTTTTTTTTTTTTTTTTTTTTTTTTTTTTTTTTTTTTTTTTTTTTTTTTTTTTTTTTTTTTTTTTTTTTTTTTTTTTTTTTTTTTTTTTTTTTTTTTTTTTTTTTTTTTTTTTTTTTTTTTTTTTTTTTTTTTTTTTTTTTTTTTTTTTTTTTTTTTTTTTTTTTTTTTTTTTTTTTTTTTTTTTTTTTTTTTTTTTTTTTTTTTTTTTTTTTTTTTTTTTTTTTTTTTTTTTTTTTTTTTTTTTTTTTTTTTTTTTTTTTTTTTTTTTTTTTTTTTTTTTTTTTTTTTTTTTTTTTTTTTTTTTTTTTTTTTTTTTTTTTTTTTTTTTTTTTTTTTTTTTTTTTTTTTTTTTTTTTTTTTTTTTTTTTTTTTTTTTTTTTTTTTTTTTTTTTTTTTTTTTTTTTTTTTTTTTTTTTTTTTTTTTTTTTTTTTTTTTTTTTTTTTTTTTTTTTTTTTTTTTTTTTTTTTTTTTTTTTTTTTTTTTTTTTTTTTTTTTTTTTTTTTTTTTTTTTTTTTTTTTTTTTTTTTTTTTTTTTTTTTTTTTTTTTTTTTTTTTTTTTTTTTTTTTTTTTTTTTTTTTTTTTTTTTTTTTTTTTTTTTTTTTTTTTTTTTTTTTTTTTTTTTTTTTTTTTTTTTTTTTTTTTTTTTTTTTTTTTTTTTTTTTTTTTTTTTTTTTTTTTTTTTTTTTTTTTTTTTTTTTTTTTTTTTTTTTTTTTTTTTTTTTTTTTTTTTTTTTTTTTTTTTTTTTTTTTTTTTTTTTTTTTTTTTTTTTTTTTTTTTTTTTTTTTTTTTTTTTTTTTTTTTTTTTTTTTTTTTTTTTTTTTTTTTTTTTTTTTTTTTTTTTTTTTTTTTTTTTTTTTTTTTTTTTTTTTTTTTTTTTTTTTTTTTTTTTTTTTTTTTTTTTTTTTTTTTTTTTTTTTTTTTTTTTTTTTTTTTTTTTTTTTTTTTTTTTTTTTTTTTTTTTTTTTTTTTTTTTTTTTTTTTTTTTTTTTTTTTTTTTTTTTTTTTTTTTTTTTTTTTTTTTTTTTTTTTTTTTTTTTTTTTTTTTTTTTTTTTTTTTTTTTTTTTTTTTTTTTTTTTTTTTTTTTTTTTTTTTTTTTTTTTTTTTTTTTTTTTTTTTTTTTTTTTTTTTTTTTTTTTTTTTTTTTTTTTTTTTTTTTTTTTTTTTTTTTTTTTTTTTTTTTTTTTTTTTTTTTTTTTTTTTTTTTTTTTTTTTTTTTTTTTTTTTTTTTTTTTTTTTTTTTTTTTTTTTTTTTTTTTTTTTTTTTTTTTTTTTTTTTTTTTTTTTTTTTTTTTTTTTTTTTTTTTTTTTTTTTTTTTTTTTTTTTTTTTTTTTTTTTTTTTTTTTTTTTTTTTTTTTTTTTTTTTTTTTTTTTTTTTTTTTTTTTTTTTTTTTTTTTTTTTTTTTTTTTTTTTTTTTTTTTTTTTTTTTTTTTTTTTTTTTTTTTTTTTTTTTTTTTTTTTTTTTTTTTTTTTTTTTTTTTTTTTTTTTTTTTTTTTTTTTTTTTTTTTTTTTTTTTTTTTTTTTTTTTTTTTTTTTTTTTTTTTTTTTTTTTTTTTTTTTTTTTTTTTTTTTTTTTTTTTTTTTTTTTTTTTTTTTTTTTTTTTTTTTTTTTTTTTTTTTTTTTTTTTTTTTTTTTTTTTTTTTTTTTTTTTTTTTTTTTTTTTTTTTTTTTTTTTTTTTTTTTTTTTTTTTTTTTTTTTTTTTTTTTTTTTTTTTTTTTTTTTTTTTTTTTTTTTTTTTTTTTTTTTTTTTTTTTTTTTTTTTTTTTTTTTTTTTTTTTTTTTTTTTTTTTTTTTTTTTTTTTTTTTTTTTTTTTTTTTTTTTTTTTTTTTTTTTTTTTTTTTTTTTTTTTTTTTTTTTTTTTTTTTTTTTTTTTTTTTTTTTTTTTTTTTTTTTTTTTTTTTTTTTTTTTTTTTTTTTTTTTTTTTTTTTTTTTTTTTTTTTTTTTTTTTTTTTTTTTTTTTTTTTTTTTTTTTTTTTTTTTTTTTTTTTTTTTTTTTTTTTTTTTTTTTTTTTTTTTTTTTTTTTTTTTTTTTTTTTTTTTTTTTTTTTTTTTTTTTTTTTTTTTTTTTTTTTTTTTTTTTTTTTTTTTTTTTTTTTTTTTTTTTTTTTTTTTTTTTTTTTTTTTTTTTTTTTTTTTTTTTTTTTTTTTTTTTTTTTTTTTTTTTTTTTTTTTTTTTTTTTTTTTTTTTTTTTTTTTTTTTTTTTTTTTTTTTTTTTTTTTTTTTTTTTTTTTTTTTTTTTTTTTTTTTTTTTTTTTTTTTTTTTTTTTTTTTTTTTTTTTTTTTTTTTTTTTTTTTTTTTTTTTTTTTTTTTTTTTTTTTTTTTTTTTTTTTTTTTTTTTTTTTTTTTTTTTTTTTTTTTTTTTTTTTTTTTTTTTTTTTTTTTTTTTTTTTTTTTTTTTTTTTTTTTTTTTTTTTTTTTTTTTTTTTTTTTTTTTTTTTTTTTTTTTTTTTTTTTTTTTTTTTTTTTTTTTTTTTTTTTTTTTTTTTTTTTTTTTTTTTTTTTTTTTTTTTTTTTTTTTTTTTTTTTTTTTTTTTTTTTTTTTTTTTTTTTTTTTTTTTTTTTTTTTTTTTTTTTTTTTTTTTTTTTTTTTTTTTTTTTTTTTTTTTTTTTTTTTTTTTTTTTTTTTTTTTTTTTTTTTTTTTTTTTTTTTTTTTTTTTTTTTTTTTTTTTTTTTTTTTTTTTTTTTTTTTTTTTTTTTTTTTTTTTTTTTTTTTTTTTTTTTTTTTTTTTTTTTTTTTTTTTTTTTTTTTTTTTTTTTTTTTTTTTTTTTTTTTTTTTTTTTTTTTTTTTTTTTTTTTTTTTTTTTTTTTTTTTTTTTTTTTTTTTTTTTTTTTTTTTTTTTTTTTTTTTTTTTTTTTTTTTTTTTTTTTTTTTTTTTTTTTTTTTTTTTTTTTTTTTTTTTTTTTTTTTTTTTTTTTTTTTTTTTTTTTTTTTTTTTTTTTTTTTTTTTTTTTTTTTTTTTTTTTTTTTTTTTTTTTTTTTTTTTTTTTTTTTTTTTTTTTTTTTTTTTTTTTTTTTTTTTTTTTTTTTTTTTTTTTTTTTTTTTTTTTTTTTTTTTTTTTTTTTTTTTTTTTTTTTTTTTTTTTTTTTTTTTTTTTTTTTTTTTTTTTTTTTTTTTTTTTTTTTTTTTTTTTTTTTTTTTTTTTTTTTTTTTTTTTTTTTTTTTTTTTTTTTTTTTTTTTTTTTTTTTTTTTTTTTTTTTTTTTTTTTTTTTTTTTTTTTTTTTTTTTTTTTTTTTTTTTTTTTTTTTTTTTTTTTTTTTTTTTTTTTTTTTTTTTTTTTTTTTTTTTTTTTTTTTTTTTTTTTTTTTTTTTTTTTTTTTTTTTTTTTTTTTTTTTTTTTTTTTTTTTTTTTTTTTTTTTTTTTTTTTTTTTTTTTTTTTTTTTTTTTTTTTTTTTTTTTTTTTTTTTTTTTTTTTTTTTTTTTTTTTTTTTTTTTTTTTTTTTTTTTTTTTTTTTTTTTTTTTTTTTTTTTTTTTTTTTTTTTTTTTTTTTTTTTTTTTTTTTTTTTTTTTTTTTTTTTTTTTTTTTTTTTTTTTTTTTTTTTTTTTTTTTTTTTTTTTTTTTTTTTTTTTTTTTTTTTTTTTTTTTTTTTTTTTTTTTTTTTTTTTTTTTTTTTTTTTTTTTTTTTTTTTTTTTTTTTTTTTTTTTTTTTTTTTTTTTTTTTTTTTTTTTTTTTTTTTTTTTTTTTTTTTTTTTTTTTTTTTTTTTTTTTTTTTTTTTTTTTTTTTTTTTTTTTTTTTTTTTTTTTTTTTTTTTTTTTTTTTTTTTTTTTTTTTTTTTTTTTTTTTTTTTTTTTTTTTTTTTTTTTTTTTTTTTTTTTTTTTTTTTTTTTTTTTTTTTTTTTTTTTTTTTTTTTTTTTTTTTTTTTTTTTTTTTTTTTTTTTTTTTTTTTTTTTTTTTTTTTTTTTTTTTTTTTTTTTTTTTTTTTTTTTTTTTTTTTTTTTTTTTTTTTTTTTTTTTTTTTTTTTTTTTTTTTTTTTTTTTTTTTTTTTTTTTTTTTTTTTTTTTTTTTTTTTTTTTTTTTTTTTTTTTTTTTTTTTTTTTTTTTTTTTTTTTTTTTTTTTTTTTTTTTTTTTTTTTTTTTTTTTTTTTTTTTTTTTTTTTTTTTTTTTTTTTTTTTTTTTTTTTTTTTTTTTTTTTTTTTTTTTTTTTTTTTTTTTTTTTTTTTTTTTTTTTTTTTTTTTTTTTTTTTTTTTTTTTTTTTTTTTTTTTTTTTTTTTTTTTTTTTTTTTTTTTTTTTTTTTTTTTTTTTTTTTTTTTTTTTTTTTTTTTTTTTTTTTTTTTTTTTTTTTTTTTTTTTTTTTTTTTTTTTTTTTTTTTTTTTTTTTTTTTTTTTTTTTTTTTTTTTTTTTTTTTTTTTTTTTTTTTTTTTTTTTTTTTTTTTTTTTTTTTTTTTTTTTTTTTTTTTTTTTTTTTTTTTTTTTTTTTTTTTTTTTTTTTTTTTTTTTTTTTTTTTTTTTTTTTTTTTTTTTTTTTTTTTTTTTTTTTTTTTTTTTTTTTTTTTTTTTTTTTTTTTTTTTTTTTTTTTTTTTTTTTTTTTTTTTTTTTTTTTTTTTTTTTTTTTTTTTTTTTTTTTTTTTTTTTTTTTTTTTTTTTTTTTTTTTTTTTTTTTTTTTTTTTTTTTTTTTTTTTTTTTTTTTTTTTTTTTTTTTTTTTTTTTTTTTTTTTTTTTTTTTTTTTTTTTTTTTTTTTTTTTTTTTTTTTTTTTTTTTTTTTTTTTTTTTTTTTTTTTTTTTTTTTTTTTTTTTTTTTTTTTTTTTTTTTTTTTTTTTTTTTTTTTTTTTTTTTTTTTTTTTTTTTTTTTTTTTTTTTTTTTTTTTTTTTTTTTTTTTTTTTTTTTTTTTTTTTTTTTTTTTTTTTTTTTTTTTTTTTTTTTTTTTTTTTTTTTTTTTTTTTTTTTTTTTTTTTTTTTTTTTTTTTTTTTTTTTTTTTTTTTTTTTTTTTTTTTTTTTTTTTTTTTTTTTTTTTTTTTTTTTTTTTTTTTTTTTTTTTTTTTTTTTTTTTTTTTTTTTTTTTTTTTTTTTTTTTTTTTTTTTTTTTTTTTTTTTTTTTTTTTTTTTTTTTTTTTTTTTTTTTTTTTTTTTTTTTTTTTTTTTTTTTTTTTTTTTTTTTTTTTTTTTTTTTTTTTTTTTTTTTTTTTTTTTTTTTTTTTTTTTTTTTTTTTTTTTTTTTTTTTTTTTTTTTTTTTTTTTTTTTTTTTTTTTTTTTTTTTTTTTTTTTTTTTTTTTTTTTTTTTTTTTTTTTTTTTTTTTTTTTTTTTTTTTTTTTTTTTTTTTTTTTTTTTTTTTTTTTTTTTTTTTTTTTTTTTTTTTTTTTTTTTTTTTTTTTTTTTTTTTTTTTTTTTTTTTTTTTTTTTTTTTTTTTTTTTTTTTTTTTTTTTTTTTTTTTTTTTTTTTTTTTTTTTTTTTTTTTTTTTTTTTTTTTTTTTTTTTTTTTTTTTTTTTTTTTTTTTTTTTTTTTTTTTTTTTTTTTTTTTTTTTTTTTTTTTTTTTTTTTTTTTTTTTTTTTTTTTTTTTTTTTTTTTTTTTTTTTTTTTTTTTTTTTTTTTTTTTTTTTTTTTTTTTTTTTTTTTTTTTTTTTTTTTTTTTTTTTTTTTTTTTTTTTTTTTTTTTTTTTTTTTTTTTTTTTTTTTTTTTTTTTTTTTTTTTTTTTTTTTTTTTTTTTTTTTTTTTTTTTTTTTTTTTTTTTTTTTTTTTTTTTTTTTTTTTTTTTTTTTTTTTTTTTTTTTTTTTTTTTTTTTTTTTTTTTTTTTTTTTTTTTTTTTTTTTTTTTTTTTTTTTTTTTTTTTTTTTTTTTTTTTTTTTTTTTTTTTTTTTTTTTTTTTTTTTTTTTTTTTTTTTTTTTTTTTTTTTTTTTTTTTTTTTTTTTTTTTTTTTTTTTTTTTTTTTTTTTTTTTTTTTTTTTTTTTTTTTTTTTTTTTTTTTTTTTTTTTTTTTTTTTTTTTTTTTTTTTTTTTTTTTTTTTTTTTTTTTTTTTTTTTTTTTTTTTTTTTTTTTTTTTTTTTTTTTTTTTTTTTTTTTTTTTTTTTTTTTTTTTTTTTTTTTTTTTTTTTTTTTTTTTTTTTTTTTTTTTTTTTTTTTTTTTTTTTTTTTTTTTTTTTTTTTTTTTTTTTTTTTTTTTTTTTTTTTTTTTTTTTTTTTTTTTTTTTTTTTTTTTTTTTTTTTTTTTTTTTTTTTTTTTTTTTTTTTTTTTTTTTTTTTTTTTTTTTTTTTTTTTTTTTTTTTTTTTTTTTTTTTTTTTTTTTTTTTTTTTTTTTTTTTTTTTTTTTTTTTTTTTTTTTTTTTTTTTTTTTTTTTTTTTTTTTTTTTTTTTTTTTTTTTTTTTTTTTTTTTTTTTTTTTTTTTTTTTTTTTTTTTTTTTTTTTTTTTTTTTTTTTTTTTTTTTTTTTTTTTTTTTTTTTTTTTTTTTTTTTTTTTTTTTTTTTTTTTTTTTTTTTTTTTTTTTTTTTTTTTTTTTTTTTTTTTTTTTTTTTTTTTTTTTTTTTTTTTTTTTTTTTTTTTTTTTTTTTTTTTTTTTTTTTTTTTTTTTTTTTTTTTTTTTTTTTTTTTTTTTTTTTTTTTTTTTTTTTTTTTTTTTTTTTTTTTTTTTTTTTTTTTTTTTTTTTTTTTTTTTTTTTTTTTTTTTTTTTTTTTTTTTTTTTTTTTTTTTTTTTTTTTTTTTTTTTTTTTTTTTTTTTTTTTTTTTTTTTTTTTTTTTTTTTTTTTTTTTTTTTTTTTTTTTTTTTTTTTTTTTTTTTTTTTTTTTTTTTTTTTTTTTTTTTTTTTTTTTTTTTTTTTTTTTTTTTTTTTTTTTTTTTTTTTTTTTTTTTTTTTTTTTTTTTTTTTTTTTTTTTTTTTTTTTTTTTTTTTTTTTTTTTTTTTTTTTTTTTTTTTTTTTTTTTTTTTTTTTTTTTTTTTTTTTTTTTTTTTTTTTTTTTTTTTTTTTTTTTTTTTTTTTTTTTTTTTTTTTTTTTTTTTTTTTTTTTTTTTTTTTTTTTTTTTTTTTTTTTTTTTTTTTTTTTTTTTTTTTTTTTTTTTTTTTTTTTTTTTTTTTTTTTTTTTTTTTTTTTTTTTTTTTTTTTTTTTTTTTTTTTTTTTTTTTTTTTTTTTTTTTTTTTTTTTTTTTTTTTTTTTTTTTTTTTTTTTTTTTTTTTTTTTTTTTTTTTTTTTTTTTTTTTTTTTTTTTTTTTTTTTTTTTTTTTTTTTTTTTTTTTTTTTTTTTTTTTTTTTTTTTTTTTTTTTTTTTTTTTTTTTTTTTTTTTTTTTTTTTTTTTTTTTTTTTTTTTTTTTTTTTTTTTTTTTTTTTTTTTTTTTTTTTTTTTTTTTTTTTTTTTTTTTTTTTTTTTTTTTTTTTTTTTTTTTTTTTTTTTTTTTTTTTTTTTTTTTTTTTTTTTTTTTTTTTTTTTTTTTTTTTTTTTTTTTTTTTTTTTTTTTTTTTTTTTTTTTTTTTTTTTTTTTTTTTTTTTTTTTTTTTTTTTTTTTTTTTTTTTTTTTTTTTTTTTTTTTTTTTTTTTTTTTTTTTTTTTTTTTTTTTTTTTTTTTTTTTTTTTTTTTTTTTTTTTTTTTTTTTTTTTTTTTTTTTTTTTTTTTTTTTTTTTTTTTTTTTTTTTTTTTTTTTTTTTTTTTTTTTTTTTTTTTTTTTTTTTTTTTTTTTTTTTTTTTTTTTTTTTTTTTTTTTTTTTTTTTTTTTTTTTTTTTTTTTTTTTTTTTTTTTTTTTTTTTTTTTTTTTTTTTTTTTTTTTTTTTTTTTTTTTTTTTTTTTTTTTTTTTTTTTTTTTTTTTTTTTTTTTTTTTTTTTTTTTTTTTTTTTTTTTTTTTTTTTTTTTTTTTTTTTTTTTTTTTTTTTTTTTTTTTTTTTTTTTTTTTTTTTTTTTTTTTTTTTTTTTTTTTTTTTTTTTTTTTTTTTTTTTTTTTTTTTTTTTTTTTTTTTTTTTTTTTTTTTTTTTTTTTTTTTTTTTTTTTTTTTTTTTTTTTTTTTTTTTTTTTTTTTTTTTTTTTTTTTTTTTTTTTTTTTTTTTTTTTTTTTTTTTTTTTTTTTTTTTTTTTTTTTTTTTTTTTTTTTTTTTTTTTTTTTTTTTTTTTTTTTTTTTTTTTTTTTTTTTTTTTTTTTTTTTTTTTTTTTTTTTTTTTTTTTTTTTTTTTTTTTTTTTTTTTTTTTTTTTTTTTTTTTTTTTTTTTTTTTTTTTTTTTTTTTTTTTTTTTTTTTTTTTTTTTTTTTTTTTTTTTTTTTTTTTTTTTTTTTTTTTTTTTTTTTTTTTTTTTTTTTTTTTTTTTTTTTTTTTTTTTTTTTTTTTTTTTTTTTTTTTTTTTTTTTTTTTTTTTTTTTTTTTTTTTTTTTTTTTTTTTTTTTTTTTTTTTTTTTTTTTTTTTTTTTTTTTTTTTTTTTTTTTTTTTTTTTTTTTTTTTTTTTTTTTTTTTTTTTTTTTTTTTTTTTTTTTTTTTTTTTTTTTTTTTTTTTTTTTTTTTTTTTTTTTTTTTTTTTTTTTTTTTTTTTTTTTTTTTTTTTTTTTTTTTTTTTTTTTTTTTTTTTTTTTTTTTTTTTTTTTTTTTTTTTTTTTTTTTTTTTTTTTTTTTTTTTTTTTTTTTTTTTTTTTTTTTTTTTTTTTTTTTTTTTTTTTTTTTTTTTTTTTTTTTTTTTTTTTTTTTTTTTTTTTTTTTTTTTTTTTTTTTTTTTTTTTTTTTTTTTTTTTTTTTTTTTTTTTTTTTTTTTTTTTTTTTTTTTTTTTTTTTTTTTTTTTTTTTTTTTTTTTTTTTTTTTTTTTTTTTTTTTTTTTTTTTTTTTTTTTTTTTTTTTTTTTTTTTTTTTTTTTTTTTTTTTTTTTTTTTTTTTTTTTTTTTTTTTTTTTTTTTTTTTTTTTTTTTTTTTTTTTTTTTTTTTTTTTTTTTTTTTTTTTTTTTTTTTTTTTTTTTTTTTTTTTTTTTTTTTTTTTTTTTTTTTTTTTTTTTTTTTTTTTTTTTTTTTTTTTTTTTTTTTTTTTTTTTTTTTTTTTTTTTTTTTTTTTTTTTTTTTTTTTTTTTTTTTTTTTTTTTTTTTTTTTTTTTTTTTTTTTTTTTTTTTTTTTTTTTTTTTTTTTTTTTTTTTTTTTTTTTTTTTTTTTTTTTTTTTTTTTTTTTTTTTTTTTTTTTTTTTTTTTTTTTTTTTTTTTTTTTTTTTTTTTTTTTTTTTTTTTTTTTTTTTTTTTTTTTTTTTTTTTTTTTTTTTTTTTTTTTTTTTTTTTTTTTTTTTTTTTTTTTTTTTTTTTTTTTTTTTTTTTTTTTTTTTTTTTTTTTTTTTTTTTTTTTTTTTTTTTTTTTTTTTTTTTTTTTTTTTTTTTTTTTTTTTTTTTTTTTTTTTTTTTTTTTTTTTTTTTTTTTTTTTTTTTTTTTTTTTTTTTTTTTTTTTTTTTTTTTTTTTTTTTTTTTTTTTTTTTTTTTTTTTTTTTTTTTTTTTTTTTTTTTTTTTTTTTTTTTTTTTTTTTTTTTTTTTTTTTTTTTTTTTTTTTTTTTTTTTTTTTTTTTTTTTTTTTTTTTTTTTTTTTTTTTTTTTTTTTTTTTTTTTTTTTTTTTTTTTTTTTTTTTTTTTTTTTTTTTTTTTTTTTTTTTTTTTTTTTTTTTTTTTTTTTTTTTTTTTTTTTTTTTTTTTTTTTTTTTTTTTTTTTTTTTTTTTTTTTTTTTTTTTTTTTTTTTTTTTTTTTTTTTTTTTTTTTTTTTTTTTTTTTTTTTTTTTTTTTTTTTTTTTTTTTTTTTTTTTTTTTTTTTTTTTTTTTTTTTTTTTTTTTTTTTTTTTTTTTTTTTTTTTTTTTTTTTTTTTTTTTTTTTTTTTTTTTTTTTTTTTTTTTTTTTTTTTTTTTTTTTTTTTTTTTTTTTTTTTTTTTTTTTTTTTTTTTTTTTTTTTTTTTTTTTTTTTTTTTTTTTTTTTTTTTTTTTTTTTTTTTTTTTTTTTTTTTTTTTTTTTTTTTTTTTTTTTTTTTTTTTTTTTTTTTTTTTTTTTTTTTTTTTTTTTTTTTTTTTTTTTTTTTTTTTTTTTTTTTTTTTTTTTTTTTTTTTTTTTTTTTTTTTTTTTTTTTTTTTTTTTTTTTTTTTTTTTTTTTTTTTTTTTTTTTTTTTTTTTTTTTTTTTTTTTTTTTTTTTTTTTTTTTTTTTTTTTTTTTTTTTTTTTTTTTTTTTTTTTTTTTTTTTTTTTTTTTTTTTTTTTTTTTTTTTTTTTTTTTTTTTTTTTTTTTTTTTTTTTTTTTTTTTTTTTTTTTTTTTTTTTTTTTTTTTTTTTTTTTTTTTTTTTTTTTTTTTTTTTTTTTTTTTTTTTTTTTTTTTTTTTTTTTTTTTTTTTTTTTTTTTTTTTTTTTTTTTTTTTTTTTTTTTTTTTTTTTTTTTTTTTTTTTTTTTTTTTTTTTTTTTTTTTTTTTTTTTTTTTTTTTTTTTTTTTTTTTTTTTTTTTTTTTTTTTTTTTTTTTTTTTTTTTTTTTTTTTTTTTTTTTTTTTTTTTTTTTTTTTTTTTTTTTTTTTTTTTTTTTTTTTTTTTTTTTTTTTTTTTTTTTTTTTTTTTTTTTTTTTTTTTTTTTTTTTTTTTTTTTTTTTTTTTTTTTTTTTTTTTTTTTTTTTTTTTTTTTTTTTTTTTTTTTTTTTTTTTTTTTTTTTTTTTTTTTTTTTTTTTTTTTTTTTTTTTTTTTTTTTTTTTTTTTTTTTTTTTTTTTTTTTTTTTTTTTTTTTTTTTTTTTTTTTTTTTTTTTTTTTTTTTTTTTTTTTTTTTTTTTTTTTTTTTTTTTTTTTTTTTTTTTTTTTTTTTTTTTTTTTTTTTTTTTTTTTTTTTTTTTTTTTTTTTTTTTTTTTTTTTTTTTTTTTTTTTTTTTTTTTTTTTTTTTTTTTTTTTTTTTTTTTTTTTTTTTTTTTTTTTTTTTTTTTTTTTTTTTTTTTTTTTTTTTTTTTTTTTTTTTTTTTTTTTTTTTTTTTTTTTTTTTTTTTTTTTTTTTTTTTTTTTTTTTTTTTTTTTTTTTTTTTTTTTTTTTTTTTTTTTTTTTTTTTTTTTTTTTTTTTTTTTTTTTTTTTTTTTTTTTTTTTTTTTTTTTTTTTTTTTTTTTTTTTTTTTTTTTTTTTTTTTTTTTTTTTTTTTTTTTTTTTTTTTTTTTTTTTTTTTTTTTTTTTTTTTTTTTTTTTTTTTTTTTTTTTTTTTTTTTTTTTTTTTTTTTTTTTTTTTTTTTTTTTTTTTTTTTTTTTTTTTTTTTTTTTTTTTTTTTTTTTTTTTTTTTTTTTTTTTTTTTTTTTTTTTTTTTTTTTTTTTTTTTTTTTTTTTTTTTTTTTTTTTTTTTTTTTTTTTTTTTTTTTTTTTTTTTTTTTTTTTTTTTTTTTTTTTTTTTTTTTTTTTTTTTTTTTTTTTTTTTTTTTTTTTTTTTTTTTTTTTTTTTTTTTTTTTTTTTTTTTTTTTTTTTTTTTTTTTTTTTTTTTTTTTTTTTTTTTTTTTTTTTTTTTTTTTTTTTTTTTTTTTTTTTTTTTTTTTTTTTTTTTTTTTTTTTTTTTTTTTTTTTTTTTTTTTTTTTTTTTTTTTTTTTTTTTTTTTTTTTTTTTTTTTTTTTTTTTTTTTTTTTTTTTTTTTTTTTTTTTTTTTTTTTTTTTTTTTTTTTTTTTTTTTTTTTTTTTTTTTTTTTTTTTTTTTTTTTTTTTTTTTTTTTTTTTTTTTTTTTTTTTTTTTTTTTTTTTTTTTTTTTTTTTTTTTTTTTTTTTTTTTTTTTTTTTTTTTTTTTTTTTTTTTTTTTTTTTTTTTTTTTTTTTTTTTTTTTTTTTTTTTTTTTTTTTTTTTTTTTTTTTTTTTTTTTTTTTTTTTTTTTTTTTTTTTTTTTTTTTTTTTTTTTTTTTTTTTTTTTTTTTTTTTTTTTTTTTTTTTTTTTTTTTTTTTTTTTTTTTTTTTTTTTTTTTTTTTTTTTTTTTTTTTTTTTTTTTTTTTTTTTTTTTTTTTTTTTTTTTTTTTTTTTTTTTTTTTTTTTTTTTTTTTTTTTTTTTTTTTTTTTTTTTTTTTTTTTTTTTTTTTTTTTTTTTTTTTTTTTTTTTTTTTTTTTTTTTTTTTTTTTTTTTTTTTTTTTTTTTTTTTTTTTTTTTTTTTTTTTTTTTTTTTTTTTTTTTTTTTTTTTTTTTTTTTTTTTTTTTTTTTTTTTTTTTTTTTTTTTTTTTTTTTTTTTTTTTTTTTTTTTTTTTTTTTTTTTTTTTTTTTTTTTTTTTTTTTTTTTTTTTTTTTTTTTTTTTTTTTTTTTTTTTTTTTTTTTTTTTTTTTTTTTTTTTTTTTTTTTTTTTTTTTTTTTTTTTTTTTTTTTTTTTTTTTTTTTTTTTTTTTTTTTTTTTTTTTTTTTTTTTTTTTTTTTTTTTTTTTTTTTTTTTTTTTTTTTTTTTTTTTTTTTTTTTTTTTTTTTTTTTTTTTTTTTTTTTTTTTTTTTTTTTTTTTTTTTTTTTTTTTTTTTTTTTTTTTTTTTTTTTTTTTTTTTTTTTTTTTTTTTTTTTTTTTTTTTTTTTTTTTTTTTTTTTTTTTTTTTTTTTTTTTTTTTTTTTTTTTTTTTTTTTTTTTTTTTTTTTTTTTTTTTTTTTTTTTTTTTTTTTTTTTTTTTTTTTTTTTTTTTTTTTTTTTTTTTTTTTTTTTTTTTTTTTTTTTTTTTTTTTTTTTTTTTTTTTTTTTTTTTTTTTTTTTTTTTTTTTTTTTTTTTTTTTTTTTTTTTTTTTTTTTTTTTTTTTTTTTTTTTTTTTTTTTTTTTTTTTTTTTTTTTTTTTTTTTTTTTTTTTTTTTTTTTTTTTTTTTTTTTTTTTTTTTTTTTTTTTTTTTTTTTTTTTTTTTTTTTTTTTTTTTTTTTTTTTTTTTTTTTTTTTTTTTTTTTTTTTTTTTTTTTTTTTTTTTTTTTTTTTTTTTTTTTTTTTTTTTTTTTTTTTTTTTTTTTTTTTTTTTTTTTTTTTTTTTTTTTTTTTTTTTTTTTTTTTTTTTTTTTTTTTTTTTTTTTTTTTTTTTTTTTTTTTTTTTTTTTTTTTTTTTTTTTTTTTTTTTTTTTTTTTTTTTTTTTTTTTTTTTTTTTTTTTTTTTTTTTTTTTTTTTTTTTTTTTTTTTTTTTTTTTTTTTTTTTTTTTTTTTTTTTTTTTTTTTTTTTTTTTTTTTTTTTTTTTTTTTTTTTTTTTTTTTTTTTTTTTTTTTTTTTTTTTTTTTTTTTTTTTTTTTTTTTTTTTTTTTTTTTTTTTTTTTTTTTTTTTTTTTTTTTTTTTTTTTTTTTTTTTTTTTTTTTTTTTTTTTTTTTTTTTTTTTTTTTTTTTTTTTTTTTTTTTTTTTTTTTTTTTTTTTTTTTTTTTTTTTTTTTTTTTTTTTTTTTTTTTTTTTTTTTTTTTTTTTTTTTTTTTTTTTTTTTTTTTTTTTTTTTTTTTTTTTTTTTTTTTTTTTTTTTTTTTTTTTTTTTTTTTTTTTTTTTTTTTTTTTTTTTTTTTTTTTTTTTTTTTTTTTTTTTTTTTTTTTTTTTTTTTTTTTTTTTTTTTTTTTTTTTTTTTTTTTTTTTTTTTTTTTTTTTTTTTTTTTTTTTTTTTTTTTTTTTTTTTTTTTTTTTTTTTTTTTTTTTTTTTTTTTTTTTTTTTTTTTTTTTTTTTTTTTTTTTTTTTTTTTTTTTTTTTTTTTTTTTTTTTTTTTTTTTTTTTTTTTTTTTTTTTTTTTTTTTTTTTTTTTTTTTTTTTTTTTTTTTTTTTTTTTTTTTTTTTTTTTTTTTTTTTTTTTTTTTTTTTTTTTTTTTTTTTTTTTTTTTTTTTTTTTTTTTTTTTTTTTTTTTTTTTTTTTTTTTTTTTTTTTTTTTTTTTTTTTTTTTTTTTTTTTTTTTTTTTTTTTTTTTTTTTTTTTTTTTTTTTTTTTTTTTTTTTTTTTTTTTTTTTTTTTTTTTTTTTTTTTTTTTTTTTTTTTTTTTTTTTTTTTTTTTTTTTTTTTTTTTTTTTTTTTTTTTTTTTTTTTTTTTTTTTTTTTTTTTTTTTTTTTTTTTTTTTTTTTTTTTTTTTTTTTTTTTTTTTTTTTTTTTTTTTTTTTTTTTTTTTTTTTTTTTTTTTTTTTTTTTTTTTTTTTTTTTTTTTTTTTTTTTTTTTTTTTTTTTTTTTTTTTTTTTTTTTTTTTTTTTTTTTTTTTTTTTTTTTTTTTTTTTTTTTTTTTTTTTTTTTTTTTTTTTTTTTTTTTTTTTTTTTTTTTTTTTTTTTTTTTTTTTTTTTTTTTTTTTTTTTTTTTTTTTTTTTTTTTTTTTTTTTTTTTTTTTTTTTTTTTTTTTTTTTTTTTTTTTTTTTTTTTTTTTTTTTTTTTTTTTTTTTTTTTTTTTTTTTTTTTTTTTTTTTTTTTTTTTTTTTTTTTTTTTTTTTTTTTTTTTTTTTTTTTTTTTTTTTTTTTTTTTTTTTTTTTTTTTTTTTTTTTTTTTTTTTTTTTTTTTTTTTTTTTTTTTTTTTTTTTTTTTTTTTTTTTTTTTTTTTTTTTTTTTTTTTTTTTTTTTTTTTTTTTTTTTTTTTTTTTTTTTTTTTTTTTTTTTTTTTTTTTTTTTTTTTTTTTTTTTTTTTTTTTTTTTTTTTTTTTTTTTTTTTTTTTTTTTTTTTTTTTTTTTTTTTTTTTTTTTTTTTTTTTTTTTTTTTTTTTTTTTTTTTTTTTTTTTTTTTTTTTTTTTTTTTTTTTTTTTTTTTTTTTTTTTTTTTTTTTTTTTTTTTTTTTTTTTTTTTTTTTTTTTTTTTTTTTTTTTTTTTTTTTTTTTTTTTTTTTTTTTTTTTTTTTTTTTTTTTTTTTTTTTTTTTTTTTTTTTTTTTTTTTTTTTTTTTTTTTTTTTTTTTTTTTTTTTTTTTTTTTTTTTTTTTTTTTTTTTTTTTTTTTTTTTTTTTTTTTTTTTTTTTTTTTTTTTTTTTTTTTTTTTTTTTTTTTTTTTTTTTTTTTTTTTTTTTTTTTTTTTTTTTTTTTTTTTTTTTTTTTTTTTTTTTTTTTTTTTTTTTTTTTTTTTTTTTTTTTTTTTTTTTTTTTTTTTTTTTTTTTTTTTTTTTTTTTTTTTTTTTTTTTTTTTTTTTTTTTTTTTTTTTTTTTTTTTTTTTTTTTTTTTTTTTTTTTTTTTTTTTTTTTTTTTTTTTTTTTTTTTTTTTTTTTTTTTTTTTTTTTTTTTTTTTTTTTTTTTTTTTTTTTTTTTTTTTTTTTTTTTTTTTTTTTTTTTTTTTTTTTTTTTTTTTTTTTTTTTTTTTTTTTTTTTTTTTTTTTTTTTTTTTTTTTTTTTTTTTTTTTTTTTTTTTTTTTTTTTTTTTTTTTTTTTTTTTTTTTTTTTTTTTTTTTTTTTTTTTTTTTTTTTTTTTTTTTTTTTTTTTTTTTTTTTTTTTTTTTTTTTTTTTTTTTTTTTTTTTTTTTTTTTTTTTTTTTTTTTTTTTTTTTTTTTTTTTTTTTTTTTTTTTTTTTTTTTTTTTTTTTTTTTTTTTTTTTTTTTTTTTTTTTTTTTTTTTTTTTTTTTTTTTTTTTTTTTTTTTTTTTTTTTTTTTTTTTTTTTTTTTTTTTTTTTTTTTTTTTTTTTTTTTTTTTTTTTTTTTTTTTTTTTTTTTTTTTTTTTTTTTTTTTTTTTTTTTTTTTTTTTTTTTTTTTTTTTTTTTTTTTTTTTTTTTTTTTTTTTTTTTTTTTTTTTTTTTTTTTTTTTTTTTTTTTTTTTTTTTTTTTTTTTTTTTTTTTTTTTTTTTTTTTTTTTTTTTTTTTTTTTTTTTTTTTTTTTTTTTTTTTTTTTTTTTTTTTTTTTTTTTTTTTTTTTTTTTTTTTTTTTTTTTTTTTTTTTTTTTTTTTTTTTTTTTTTTTTTTTTTTTTTTTTTTTTTTTTTTTTTTTTTTTTTTTTTTTTTTTTTTTTTTTTTTTTTTTTTTTTTTTTTTTTTTTTTTTTTTTTTTTTTTTTTTTTTTTTTTTTTTTTTTTTTTTTTTTTTTTTTTTTTTTTTTTTTTTTTTTTTTTTTTTTTTTTTTTTTTTTTTTTTTTTTTTTTTTTTTTTTTTTTTTTTTTTTTTTTTTTTTTTTTTTTTTTTTTTTTTTTTTTTTTTTTTTTTTTTTTTTTTTTTTTTTTTTTTTTTTTTTTTTTTTTTTTTTTTTTTTTTTTTTTTTTTTTTTTTTTTTTTTTTTTTTTTTTTTTTTTTTTTTTTTTTTTTTTTTTTTTTTTTTTTTTTTTTTTTTTTTTTTTTTTTTTTTTTTTTTTTTTTTTTTTTTTTTTTTTTTTTTTTTTTTTTTTTTTTTTTTTTTTTTTTTTTTTTTTTTTTTTTTTTTTTTTTTTTTTTTTTTTTTTTTTTTTTTTTTTTTTTTTTTTTTTTTTTTTTTTTTTTTTTTTTTTTTTTTTTTTTTTTTTTTTTTTTTTTTTTTTTTTTTTTTTTTTTTTTTTTTTTTTTTTTTTTTTTTTTTTTTTTTTTTTTTTTTTTTTTTTTTTTTTTTTTTTTTTTTTTTTTTTTTTTTTTTTTTTTTTTTTTTTTTTTTTTTTTTTTTTTTTTTTTTTTTTTTTTTTTTTTTTTTTTTTTTTTTTTTTTTTTTTTTTTTTTTTTTTTTTTTTTTTTTTTTTTTTTTTTTTTTTTTTTTTTTTTTTTTTTTTTTTTTTTTTTTTTTTTTTTTTTTTTTTTTTTTTTTTTTTTTTTTTTTTTTTTTTTTTTTTTTTTTTTTTTTTTTTTTTTTTTTTTTTTTTTTTTTTTTTTTTTTTTTTTTTTTTTTTTTTTTTTTTTTTTTTTTTTTTTTTTTTTTTTTTTTTTTTTTTTTTTTTTTTTTTTTTTTTTTTTTTTTTTTTTTTTTTTTTTTTTTTTTTTTTTTTTTTTTTTTTTTTTTTTTTTTTTTTTTTTTTTTTTTTTTTTTTTTTTTTTTTTTTTTTTTTTTTTTTTTTTTTTTTTTTTTTTTTTTTTTTTTTTTTTTTTTTTTTTTTTTTTTTTTTTTTTTTTTTTTTTTTTTTTTTTTTTTTTTTTTTTTTTTTTTTTTTTTTTTTTTTTTTTTTTTTTTTTTTTTTTTTTTTTTTTTTTTTTTTTTTTTTTTTTTTTTTTTTTTTTTTTTTTTTTTTTTTTTTTTTTTTTTTTTTTTTTTTTTTTTTTTTTTTTTTTTTTTTTTTTTTTTTTTTTTTTTTTTTTTTTTTTTTTTTTTTTTTTTTTTTTTTTTTTTTTTTTTTTTTTTTTTTTTTTTTTTTTTTTTTTTTTTTTTTTTTTTTTTTTTTTTTTTTTTTTTTTTTTTTTTTTTTTTTTTTTTTTTTTTTTTTTTTTTTTTTTTTTTTTTTTTTTTTTTTTTTTTTTTTTTTTTTTTTTTTTTTTTTTTTTTTTTTTTTTTTTTTTTTTTTTTTTTTTTTTTTTTTTTTTTTTTTTTTTTTTTTTTTTTTTTTTTTTTTTTTTTTTTTTTTTTTTTTTTTTTTTTTTTTTTTTTTTTTTTTTTTTTTTTTTTTTTTTTTTTTTTTTTTTTTTTTTTTTTTTTTTTTTTTTTTTTTTTTTTTTTTTTTTTTTTTTTTTTTTTTTTTTTTTTTTTTTTTTTTTTTTTTTTTTTTTTTTTTTTTTTTTTTTTTTTTTTTTTTTTTTTTTTTTTTTTTTTTTTTTTTTTTTTTTTTTTTTTTTTTTTTTTTTTTTTTTTTTTTTTTTTTTTTTTTTTTTTTTTTTTTTTTTTTTTTTTTTTTTTTTTTTTTTTTTTTTTTTTTTTTTTTTTTTTTTTTTTTTTTTTTTTTTTTTTTTTTTTTTTTTTTTTTTTTTTTTTTTTTTTTTTTTTTTTTTTTTTTTTTTTTTTTTTTTTTTTTTTTTTTTTTTTTTTTTTTTTTTTTTTTTTTTTTTTTTTTTTTTTTTTTTTTTTTTTTTTTTTTTTTTTTTTTTTTTTTTTTTTTTTTTTTTTTTTTTTTTTTTTTTTTTTTTTTTTTTTTTTTTTTTTTTTTTTTTTTTTTTTTTTTTTTTTTTTTTTTTTTTTTTTTTTTTTTTTTTTTTTTTTTTTTTTTTTTTTTTTTTTTTTTTTTTTTTTTTTTTTTTTTTTTTTTTTTTTTTTTTTTTTTTTTTTTTTTTTTTTTTTTTTTTTTTTTTTTTTTTTTTTTTTTTTTTTTTTTTTTTTTTTTTTTTTTTTTTTTTTTTTTTTTTTTTTTTTTTTTTTTTTTTTTTTTTTTTTTTTTTTTTTTTTTTTTTTTTTTTTTTTTTTTTTTTTTTTTTTTTTTTTTTTTTTTTTTTTTTTTTTTTTTTTTTTTTTTTTTTTTTTTTTTTTTTTTTTTTTTTTTTTTTTTTTTTTTTTTTTTTTTTTTTTTTTTTTTTTTTTTTTTTTTTTTTTTTTTTTTTTTTTTTTTTTTTTTTTTTTTTTTTTTTTTTTTTTTTTTTTTTTTTTTTTTTTTTTTTTTTTTTTTTTTTTTTTTTTTTTTTTTTTTTTTTTTTTTTTTTTTTTTTTTTTTTTTTTTTTTTTTTTTTTTTTTTTTTTTTTTTTTTTTTTTTTTTTTTTTTTTTTTTTTTTTTTTTTTTTTTTTTTTTTTTTTTTTTTTTTTTTTTTTTTTTTTTTTTTTTTTTTTTTTTTTTTTTTTTTTTTTTTTTTTTTTTTTTTTTTTTTTTTTTTTTTTTTTTTTTTTTTTTTTTTTTTTTTTTTTTTTTTTTTTTTTTTTTTTTTTTTTTTTTTTTTTTTTTTTTTTTTTTTTTTTTTTTTTTTTTTTTTTTTTTTTTTTTTTTTTTTTTTTTTTTTTTTTTTTTTTTTTTTTTTTTTTTTTTTTTTTTTTTTTTTTTTTTTTTTTTTTTTTTTTTTTTTTTTTTTTTTTTTTTTTTTTTTTTTTTTTTTTTTTTTTTTTTTTTTTTTTTTTTTTTTTTTTTTTTTTTTTTTTTTTTTTTTTTTTTTTTTTTTTTTTTTTTTTTTTTTTTTTTTTTTTTTTTTTTTTTTTTTTTTTTTTTTTTTTTTTTTTTTTTTTTTTTTTTTTTTTTTTTTTTTTTTTTTTTTTTTTTTTTTTTTTTTTTTTTTTTTTTTTTTTTTTTTTTTTTTTTTTTTTTTTTTTTTTTTTTTTTTTTTTTTTTTTTTTTTTTTTTTTTTTTTTTTTTTTTTTTTTTTTTTTTTTTTTTTTTTTTTTTTTTTTTTTTTTTTTTTTTTTTTTTTTTTTTTTTTTTTTTTTTTTTTTTTTTTTTTTTTTTTTTTTTTTTTTTTTTTTTTTTTTTTTTTTTTTTTTTTTTTTTTTTTTTTTTTTTTTTTTTTTTTTTTTTTTTTTTTTTTTTTTTTTTTTTTTTTTTTTTTTTTTTTTTTTTTTTTTTTTTTTTTTTTTTTTTTTTTTTTTTTTTTTTTTTTTTTTTTTTTTTTTTTTTTTTTTTTTTTTTTTTTTTTTTTTTTTTTTTTTTTTTTTTTTTTTTTTTTTTTTTTTTTTTTTTTTTTTTTTTTTTTTTTTTTTTTTTTTTTTTTTTTTTTTTTTTTTTTTTTTTTTTTTTTTTTTTTTTTTTTTTTTTTTTTTTTTTTTTTTTTTTTTTTTTTTTTTTTTTTTTTTTTTTTTTTTTTTTTTTTTTTTTTTTTTTTTTTTTTTTTTTTTTTTTTTTTTTTTTTTTTTTTTTTTTTTTTTTTTTTTTTTTTTTTTTTTTTTTTTTTTTTTTTTTTTTTTTTTTTTTTTTTTTTTTTTTTTTTTTTTTTTTTTTTTTTTTTTTTTTTTTTTTTTTTTTTTTTTTTTTTTTTTTTTTTTTTTTTTTTTTTTTTTTTTTTTTTTTTTTTTTTTTTTTTTTTTTTTTTTTTTTTTTTTTTTTTTTTTTTTTTTTTTTTTTTTTTTTTTTTTTTTTTTTTTTTTTTTTTTTTTTTTTTTTTTTTTTTTTTTTTTTTTTTTTTTTTTTTTTTTTTTTTTTTTTTTTTTTTTTTTTTTTTTTTTTTTTTTTTTTTTTTTTTTTTTTTTTTTTTTTTTTTTTTTTTTTTTTTTTTTTTTTTTTTTTTTTTTTTTTTTTTTTTTTTTTTTTTTTTTTTTTTTTTTTTTTTTTTTTTTTTTTTTTTTTTTTTTTTTTTTTTTTTTTTTTTTTTTTTTTTTTTTTTTTTTTTTTTTTTTTTTTTTTTTTTTTTTTTTTTTTTTTTTTTTTTTTTTTTTTTTTTTTTTTTTTTTTTTTTTTTTTTTTTTTTTTTTTTTTTTTTTTTTTTTTTTTTTTTTTTTTTTTTTTTTTTTTTTTTTTTTTTTTTTTTTTTTTTTTTTTTTTTTTTTTTTTTTTTTTTTTTTTTTTTTTTTTTTTTTTTTTTTTTTTTTTTTTTTTTTTTTTTTTTTTTTTTTTTTTTTTTTTTTTTTTTTTTTTTTTTTTTTTTTTTTTTTTTTTTTTTTTTTTTTTTTTTTTTTTTTTTTTTTTTTTTTTTTTTTTTTTTTTTTTTTTTTTTTTTTTTTTTTTTTTTTTTTTTTTTTTTTTTTTTTTTTTTTTTTTTTTTTTTTTTTTTTTTTTTTTTTTTTTTTTTTTTTTTTTTTTTTTTTTTTTTTTTTTTTTTTTTTTTTTTTTTTTTTTTTTTTTTTTTTTTTTTTTTTTTTTTTTTTTTTTTTTTTTTTTTTTTTTTTTTTTTTTTTTTTTTTTTTTTTTTTTTTTTTTTTTTTTTTTTTTTTTTTTTTTTTTTTTTTTTTTTTTTTTTTTTTTTTTTTTTTTTTTTTTTTTTTTTTTTTTTTTTTTTTTTTTTTTTTTTTTTTTTTTTTTTTTTTTTTTTTTTTTTTTTTTTTTTTTTTTTTTTTTTTTTTTTTTTTTTTTTTTTTTTTTTTTTTTTTTTTTTTTTTTTTTTTTTTTTTTTTTTTTTTTTTTTTTTTTTTTTTTTTTTTTTTTTTTTTTTTTTTTTTTTTTTTTTTTTTTTTTTTTTTTTTTTTTTTTTTTTTTTTTTTTTTTTTTTTTTTTTTTTTTTTTTTTTTTTTTTTTTTTTTTTTTTTTTTTTTTTTTTTTTTTTTTTTTTTTTTTTTTTTTTTTTTTTTTTTTTTTTTTTTTTTTTTTTTTTTTTTTTTTTTTTTTTTTTTTTTTTTTTTTTTTTTTTTTTTTTTTTTTTTTTTTTTTTTTTTTTTTTTTTTTTTTTTTTTTTTTTTTTTTTTTTTTTTTTTTTTTTTTTTTTTTTTTTTTTTTTTTTTTTTTTTTTTTTTTTTTTTTTTTTTTTTTTTTTTTTTTTTTTTTTTTTTTTTTTTTTTTTTTTTTTTTTTTTTTTTTTTTTTTTTTTTTTTTTTTTTTTTTTTTTTTTTTTTTTTTTTTTTTTTTTTTTTTTTTTTTTTTTTTTTTTTTTTTTTTTTTTTTTTTTTTTTTTTTTTTTTTTTTTTTTTTTTTTTTTTTTTTTTTTTTTTTTTTTTTTTTTTTTTTTTTTTTTTTTTTTTTTTTTTTTTTTTTTTTTTTTTTTTTTTTTTTTTTTTTTTTTTTTTTTTTTTTTTTTTTTTTTTTTTTTTTTTTTTTTTTTTTTTTTTTTTTTTTTTTTTTTTTTTTTTTTTTTTTTTTTTTTTTTTTTTTTTTTTTTTTTTTTTTTTTTTTTTTTTTTTTTTTTTTTTTTTTTTTTTTTTTTTTTTTTTTTTTTTTTTTTTTTTTTTTTTTTTTTTTTTTTTTTTTTTTTTTTTTTTTTTTTTTTTTTTTTTTTTTTTTTTTTTTTTTTTTTTTTTTTTTTTTTTTTTTTTTTTTTTTTTTTTTTTTTTTTTTTTTTTTTTTTTTTTTTTTTTTTTTTTTTTTTTTTTTTTTTTTTTTTTTTTTTTTTTTTTTTTTTTTTTTTTTTTTTTTTTTTTTTTTTTTTTTTTTTTTTTTTTTTTTTTTTTTTTTTTTTTTTTTTTTTTTTTTTTTTTTTTTTTTTTTTTTTTTTTTTTTTTTTTTTTTTTTTTTTTTTTTTTTTTTTTTTTTTTTTTTTTTTTTTTTTTTTTTTTTTTTTTTTTTTTTTTTTTTTTTTTTTTTTTTTTTTTTTTTTTTTTTTTTTTTTTTTTTTTTTTTTTTTTTTTTTTTTTTTTTTTTTTTTTTTTTTTTTTTTTTTTTTTTTTTTTTTTTTTTTTTTTTTTTTTTTTTTTTTTTTTTTTTTTTTTTTTTTTTTTTTTTTTTTTTTTTTTTTTTTTTTTTTTTTTTTTTTTTTTTTTTTTTTTTTTTTTTTTTTTTTTTTTTTTTTTTTTTTTTTTTTTTTTTTTTTTTTTTTTTTTTTTTTTTTTTTTTTTTTTTTTTTTTTTTTTTTTTTTTTTTTTTTTTTTTTTTTTTTTTTTTTTTTTTTTTTTTTTTTTTTTTTTTTTTTTTTTTTTTTTTTTTTTTTTTTTTTTTTTTTTTTTTTTTTTTTTTTTTTTTTTTTTTTTTTTTTTTTTTTTTTTTTTTTTTTTTTTTTTTTTTTTTTTTTTTTTTTTTTTTTTTTTTTTTTTTTTTTTTTTTTTTTTTTTTTTTTTTTTTTTTTTTTTTTTTTTTTTTTTTTTTTTTTTTTTTTTTTTTTTTTTTTTTTTTTTTTTTTTTTTTTTTTTTTTTTTTTTTTTTTTTTTTTTTTTTTTTTTTTTTTTTTTTTTTTTTTTTTTTTTTTTTTTTTTTTTTTTTTTTTTTTTTTTTTTTTTTTTTTTTTTTTTTTTTTTTTTTTTTTTTTTTTTTTTTTTTTTTTTTTTTTTTTTTTTTTTTTTTTTTTTTTTTTTTTTTTTTTTTTTTTTTTTTTTTTTTTTTTTTTTTTTTTTTTTTTTTTTTTTTTTTTTTTTTTTTTTTTTTTTTTTTTTTTTTTTTTTTTTTTTTTTTTTTTTTTTTTTTTTTTTTTTTTTTTTTTTTTTTTTTTTTTTTTTTTTTTTTTTTTTTTTTTTTTTTTTTTTTTTTTTTTTTTTTTTTTTTTTTTTTTTTTTTTTTTTTTTTTTTTTTTTTTTTTTTTTTTTTTTTTTTTTTTTTTTTTTTTTTTTTTTTTTTTTTTTTTTTTTTTTTTTTTTTTTTTTTTTTTTTTTTTTTTTTTTTTTTTTTTTTTTTTTTTTTTTTTTTTTTTTTTTTTTTTTTTTTTTTTTTTTTTTTTTTTTTTTTTTTTTTTTTTTTTTTTTTTTTTTTTTTTTTTTTTTTTTTTTTTTTTTTTTTTTTTTTTTTTTTTTTTTTTTTTTTTTTTTTTTTTTTTTTTTTTTTTTTTTTTTTTTTTTTTTTTTTTTTTTTTTTTTTTTTTTTTTTTTTTTTTTTTTTTTTTTTTTTTTTTTTTTTTTTTTTTTTTTTTTTTTTTTTTTTTTTTTTTTTTTTTTTTTTTTTTTTTTTTTTTTTTTTTTTTTTTTTTTTTTTTTTTTTTTTTTTTTTTTTTTTTTTTTTTTTTTTTTTTTTTTTTTTTTTTTTTTTTTTTTTTTTTTTTTTTTTTTTTTTTTTTTTTTTTTTTTTTTTTTTTTTTTTTTTTTTTTTTTTTTTTTTTTTTTTTTTTTTTTTTTTTTTTTTTTTTTTTTTTTTTTTTTTTTTTTTTTTTTTTTTTTTTTTTTTTTTTTTTTTTTTTTTTTTTTTTTTTTTTTTTTTTTTTTTTTTTTTTTTTTTTTTTTTTTTTTTTTTTTTTTTTTTTTTTTTTTTTTTTTTTTTTTTTTTTTTTTTTTTTTTTTTTTTTTTTTTTTTTTTTTTTTTTTTTTTTTTTTTTTTTTTTTTTTTTTTTTTTTTTTTTTTTTTTTTTTTTTTTTTTTTTTTTTTTTTTTTTTTTTTTTTTTTTTTTTTTTTTTTTTTTTTTTTTTTTTTTTTTTTTTTTTTTTTTTTTTTTTTTTTTTTTTTTTTTTTTTTTTTTTTTTTTTTTTTTTTTTTTTTTTTTTTTTTTTTTTTTTTTTTTTTTTTTTTTTTTTTTTTTTTTTTTTTTTTTTTTTTTTTTTTTTTTTTTTTTTTTTTTTTTTTTTTTTTTTTTTTTTTTTTTTTTTTTTTTTTTTTTTTTTTTTTTTTTTTTTTTTTTTTTTTTTTTTTTTTTTTTTTTTTTTTTTTTTTTTTTTTTTTTTTTTTTTTTTTTTTTTTTTTTTTTTTTTTTTTTTTTTTTTTTTTTTTTTTTTTTTTTTTTTTTTTTTTTTTTTTTTTTTTTTTTTTTTTTTTTTTTTTTTTTTTTTTTTTTTTTTTTTTTTTTTTTTTTTTTTTTTTTTTTTTTTTTTTTTTTTTTTTTTTTTTTTTTTTTTTTTTTTTTTTTTTTTTTTTTTTTTTTTTTTTTTTTTTTTTTTTTTTTTTTTTTTTTTTTTTTTTTTTTTTTTTTTTTTTTTTTTTTTTTTTTTTTTTTTTTTTTTTTTTTTTTTTTTTTTTTTTTTTTTTTTTTTTTTTTTTTTTTTTTTTTTTTTTTTTTTTTTTTTTTTTTTTTTTTTTTTTTTTTTTTTTTTTTTTTTTTTTTTTTTTTTTTTTTTTTTTTTTTTTTTTTTTTTTTTTTTTTTTTTTTTTTTTTTTTTTTTTTTTTTTTTTTTTTTTTTTTTTTTTTTTTTTTTTTTTTTTTTTTTTTTTTTTTTTTTTTTTTTTTTTTTTTTTTTTTTTTTTTTTTTTTTTTTTTTTTTTTTTTTTTTTTTTTTTTTTTTTTTTTTTTTTTTTTTTTTTTTTTTTTTTTTTTTTTTTTTTTTTTTTTTTTTTTTTTTTTTTTTTTTTTTTTTTTTTTTTTTTTTTTTTTTTTTTTTTTTTTTTTTTTTTTTTTTTTTTTTTTTTTTTTTTTTTTTTTTTTTTTTTTTTTTTTTTTTTTTTTTTTTTTTTTTTTTTTTTTTTTTTTTTTTTTTTTTTTTTTTTTTTTTTTTTTTTTTTTTTTTTTTTTTTTTTTTTTTTTTTTTTTTTTTTTTTTTTTTTTTTTTTTTTTTTTTTTTTTTTTTTTTTTTTTTTTTTTTTTTTTTTTTTTTTTTTTTTTTTTTTTTTTTTTTTTTTTTTTTTTTTTTTTTTTTTTTTTTTTTTTTTTTTTTTTTTTTTTTTTTTTTTTTTTTTTTTTTTTTTTTTTTTTTTTTTTTTTTTTTTTTTTTTTTTTTTTTTTTTTTTTTTTTTTTTTTTTTTTTTTTTTTTTTTTTTTTTTTTTTTTTTTTTTTTTTTTTTTTTTTTTTTTTTTTTTTTTTTTTTTTTTTTTTTTTTTTTTTTTTTTTTTTTTTTTTTTTTTTTTTTTTTTTTTTTTTTTTTTTTTTTTTTTTTTTTTTTTTTTTTTTTTTTTTTTTTTTTTTTTTTTTTTTTTTTTTTTTTTTTTTTTTTTTTTTTTTTTTTTTTTTTTTTTTTTTTTTTTTTTTTTTTTTTTTTTTTTTTTTTTTTTTTTTTTTTTTTTTTTTTTTTTTTTTTTTTTTTTTTTTTTTTTTTTTTTTTTTTTTTTTTTTTTTTTTTTTTTTTTTTTTTTTTTTTTTTTTTTTTTTTTTTTTTTTTTTTTTTTTTTTTTTTTTTTTTTTTTTTTTTTTTTTTTTTTTTTTTTTTTTTTTTTTTTTTTTTTTTTTTTTTTTTTTTTTTTTTTTTTTTTTTTTTTTTTTTTTTTTTTTTTTTTTTTTTTTTTTTTTTTTTTTTTTTTTTTTTTTTTTTTTTTTTTTTTTTTTTTTTTTTTTTTTTTTTTTTTTTTTTTTTTTTTTTTTTTTTTTTTTTTTTTTTTTTTTTTTTTTTTTTTTTTTTTTTTTTTTTTTTTTTTTTTTTTTTTTTTTTTTTTTTTTTTTTTTTTTTTTTTTTTTTTTTTTTTTTTTTTTTTTTTTTTTTTTTTTTTTTTTTTTTTTTTTTTTTTTTTTTTTTTTTTTTTTTTTTTTTTTTTTTTTTTTTTTTTTTTTTTTTTTTTTTTTTTTTTTTTTTTTTTTTTTTTTTTTTTTTTTTTTTTTTTTTTTTTTTTTTTTTTTTTTTTTTTTTTTTTTTTTTTTTTTTTTTTTTTTTTTTTTTTTTTTTTTTTTTTTTTTTTTTTTTTTTTTTTTTTTTTTTTTTTTTTTTTTTTTTTTTTTTTTTTTTTTTTTTTTTTTTTTTTTTTTTTTTTTTTTTTTTTTTTTTTTTTTTTTTTTTTTTTTTTTTTTTTTTTTTTTTTTTTTTTTTTTTTTTTTTTTTTTTTTTTTTTTTTTTTTTTTTTTTTTTTTTTTTTTTTTTTTTTTTTTTTTTTTTTTTTTTTTTTTTTTTTTTTTTTTTTTTTTTTTTTTTTTTTTTTTTTTTTTTTTTTTTTTTTTTTTTTTTTTTTTTTTTTTTTTTTTTTTTTTTTTTTTTTTTTTTTTTTTTTTTTTTTTTTTTTTTTTTTTTTTTTTTTTTTTTTTTTTTTTTTTTTTTTTTTTTTTTTTTTTTTTTTTTTTTTTTTTTTTTTTTTTTTTTTTTTTTTTTTTTTTTTTTTTTTTTTTTTTTTTTTTTTTTTTTTTTTTTTTTTTTTTTTTTTTTTTTTTTTTTTTTTTTTTTTTTTTTTTTTTTTTTTTTTTTTTTTTTTTTTTTTTTTTTTTTTTTTTTTTTTTTTTTTTTTTTTTTTTTTTTTTTTTTTTTTTTTTTTTTTTTTTTTTTTTTTTTTTTTTTTTTTTTTTTTTTTTTTTTTTTTTTTTTTTTTTTTTTTTTTTTTTTTTTTTTTTTTTTTTTTTTTTTTTTTTTTTTTTTTTTTTTTTTTTTTTTTTTTTTTTTTTTTTTTTTTTTTTTTTTTTTTTTTTTTTTTTTTTTTTTTTTTTTTTTTTTTTTTTTTTTTTTTTTTTTTTTTTTTTTTTTTTTTTTTTTTTTTTTTTTTTTTTTTTTTTTTTTTTTTTTTTTTTTTTTTTTTTTTTTTTTTTTTTTTTTTTTTTTTTTTTTTTTTTTTTTTTTTTTTTTTTTTTTTTTTTTTTTTTTTTTTTTTTTTTTTTTTTTTTTTTTTTTTTTTTTTTTTTTTTTTTTTTTTTTTTTTTTTTTTTTTTTTTTTTTTTTTTTTTTTTTTTTTTTTTTTTTTTTTTTTTTTTTTTTTTTTTTTTTTTTTTTTTTTTTTTTTTTTTTTTTTTTTTTTTTTTTTTTTTTTTTTTTTTTTTTTTTTTTTTTTTTTTTTTTTTTTTTTTTTTTTTTTTTTTTTTTTTTTTTTTTTTTTTTTTTTTTTTTTTTTTTTTTTTTTTTTTTTTTTTTTTTTTTTTTTTTTTTTTTTTTTTTTTTTTTTTTTTTTTTTTTTTTTTTTTTTTTTTTTTTTTTTTTTTTTTTTTTTTTTTTTTTTTTTTTTTTTTTTTTTTTTTTTTTTTTTTTTTTTTTTTTTTTTTTTTTTTTTTTTTTTTTTTTTTTTTTTTTTTTTTTTTTTTTTTTTTTTTTTTTTTTTTTTTTTTTTTTTTTTTTTTTTTTTTTTTTTTTTTTTTTTTTTTTTTTTTTTTTTTTTTTTTTTTTTTTTTTTTTTTTTTTTTTTTTTTTTTTTTTTTTTTTTTTTTTTTTTTTTTTTTTTTTTTTTTTTTTTTTTTTTTTTTTTTTTTTTTTTTTTTTTTTTTTTTTTTTTTTTTTTTTTTTTTTTTTTTTTTTTTTTTTTTTTTTTTTTTTTTTTTTTTTTTTTTTTTTTTTTTTTTTTTTTTTTTTTTTTTTTTTTTTTTTTTTTTTTTTTTTTTTTTTTTTTTTTTTTTTTTTTTTTTTTTTTTTTTTTTTTTTTTTTTTTTTTTTTTTTTTTTTTTTTTTTTTTTTTTTTTTTTTTTTTTTTTTTTTTTTTTTTTTTTTTTTTTTTTTTTTTTTTTTTTTTTTTTTTTTTTTTTTTTTTTTTTTTTTTTTTTTTTTTTTTTTTTTTTTTTTTTTTTTTTTTTTTTTTTTTTTTTTTTTTTTTTTTTTTTTTTTTTTTTTTTTTTTTTTTTTTTTTTTTTTTTTTTTTTTTTTTTTTTTTTTTTTTTTTTTTTTTTTTTTTTTTTTTTTTTTTTTTTTTTTTTTTTTTTTTTTTTTTTTTTTTTTTTTTTTTTTTTTTTTTTTTTTTTTTTTTTTTTTTTTTTTTTTTTTTTTTTTTTTTTTTTTTTTTTTTTTTTTTTTTTTTTTTTTTTTTTTTTTTTTTTTTTTTTTTTTTTTTTTTTTTTTTTTTTTTTTTTTTTTTTTTTTTTTTTTTTTTTTTTTTTTTTTTTTTTTTTTTTTTTTTTTTTTTTTTTTTTTTTTTTTTTTTTTTTTTTTTTTTTTTTTTTTTTTTTTTTTTTTTTTTTTTTTTTTTTTTTTTTTTTTTTTTTTTTTTTTTTTTTTTTTTTTTTTTTTTTTTTTTTTTTTTTTTTTTTTTTTTTTTTTTTTTTTTTTTTTTTTTTTTTTTTTTTTTTTTTTTTTTTTTTTTTTTTTTTTTTTTTTTTTTTTTTTTTTTTTTTTTTTTTTTTTTTTTTTTTTTTTTTTTTTTTTTTTTTTTTTTTTTTTTTTTTTTTTTTTTTTTTTTTTTTTTTTTTTTTTTTTTTTTTTTTTTTTTTTTTTTTTTTTTTTTTTTTTTTTTTTTTTTTTTTTTTTTTTTTTTTTTTTTTTTTTTTTTTTTTTTTTTTTTTTTTTTTTTTTTTTTTTTTTTTTTTTTTTTTTTTTTTTTTTTTTTTTTTTTTTTTTTTTTTTTTTTTTTTTTTTTTTTTTTTTTTTTTTTTTTTTTTTTTTTTTTTTTTTTTTTTTTTTTTTTTTTTTTTTTTTTTTTTTTTTTTTTTTTTTTTTTTTTTTTTTTTTTTTTTTTTTTTTTTTTTTTTTTTTTTTTTTTTTTTTTTTTTTTTTTTTTTTTTTTTTTTTTTTTTTTTTTTTTTTTTTTTTTTTTTTTTTTTTTTTTTTTTTTTTTTTTTTTTTTTTTTTTTTTTTTTTTTTTTTTTTTTTTTTTTTTTTTTTTTTTTTTTTTTTTTTTTTTTTTTTTTTTTTTTTTTTTTTTTTTTTTTTTTTTTTTTTTTTTTTTTTTTTTTTTTTTTTTTTTTTTTTTTTTTTTTTTTTTTTTTTTTTTTTTTTTTTTTTTTTTTTTTTTTTTTTTTTTTTTTTTTTTTTTTTTTTTTTTTTTTTTTTTTTTTTTTTTTTTTTTTTTTTTTTTTTTTTTTTTTTTTTTTTTTTTTTTTTTTTTTTTTTTTTTTTTTTTTTTTTTTTTTTTTTTTTTTTTTTTTTTTTTTTTTTTTTTTTTTTTTTTTTTTTTTTTTTTTTTTTTTTTTTTTTTTTTTTTTTTTTTTTTTTTTTTTTTTTTTTTTTTTTTTTTTTTTTTTTTTTTTTTTTTTTTTTTTTTTTTTTTTTTTTTTTTTTTTTTTTTTTTTTTTTTTTTTTTTTTTTTTTTTTTTTTTTTTTTTTTTTTTTTTTTTTTTTTTTTTTTTTTTTTTTTTTTTTTTTTTTTTTTTTTTTTTTTTTTTTTTTTTTTTTTTTTTTTTTTTTTTTTTTTTTTTTTTTTTTTTTTTTTTTTTTTTTTTTTTTTTTTTTTTTTTTTTTTTTTTTTTTTTTTTTTTTTTTTTTTTTTTTTTTTTTTTTTTTTTTTTTTTTTTTTTTTTTTTTTTTTTTTTTTTTTTTTTTTTTTTTTTTTTTTTTTTTTTTTTTTTTTTTTTTTTTTTTTTTTTTTTTTTTTTTTTTTTTTTTTTTTTTTTTTTTTTTTTTTTTTTTTTTTTTTTTTTTTTTTTTTTTTTTTTTTTTTTTTTTTTTTTTTTTTTTTTTTTTTTTTTTTTTTTTTTTTTTTTTTTTTTTTTTTTTTTTTTTTTTTTTTTTTTTTTTTTTTTTTTTTTTTTTTTTTTTTTTTTTTTTTTTTTTTTTTTTTTTTTTTTTTTTTTTTTTTTTTTTTTTTTTTTTTTTTTTTTTTTTTTTTTTTTTTTTTTTTTTTTTTTTTTTTTTTTTTTTTTTTTTTTTTTTTTTTTTTTTTTTTTTTTTTTTTTTTTTTTTTTTTTTTTTTTTTTTTTTTTTTTTTTTTTTTTTTTTTTTTTTTTTTTTTTTTTTTTTTTTTTTTTTTTTTTTTTTTTTTTTTTTTTTTTTTTTTTTTTTTTTTTTTTTTTTTTTTTTTTTTTTTTTTTTTTTTTTTTTTTTTTTTTTTTTTTTTTTTTTTTTTTTTTTTTTTTTTTTTTTTTTTTTTTTTTTTTTTTTTTTTTTTTTTTTTTTTTTTTTTTTTTTTTTTTTTTTTTTTTTTTTTTTTTTTTTTTTTTTTTTTTTTTTTTTTTTTTTTTTTTTTTTTTTTTTTTTTTTTTTTTTTTTTTTTTTTTTTTTTTTTTTTTTTTTTTTTTTTTTTTTTTTTTTTTTTTTTTTTTTTTTTTTTTTTTTTTTTTTTTTTTTTTTTTTTTTTTTTTTTTTTTTTTTTTTTTTTTTTTTTTTTTTTTTTTTTTTTTTTTTTTTTTTTTTTTTTTTTTTTTTTTTTTTTTTTTTTTTTTTTTTTTTTTTTTTTTTTTTTTTTTTTTTTTTTTTTTTTTTTTTTTTTTTTTTTTTTTTTTTTTTTTTTTTTTTTTTTTTTTTTTTTTTTTTTTTTTTTTTTTTTTTTTTTTTTTTTTTTTTTTTTTTTTTTTTTTTTTTTTTTTTTTTTTTTTTTTTTTTTTTTTTTTTTTTTTTTTTTTTTTTTTTTTTTTTTTTTTTTTTTTTTTTTTTTTTTTTTTTTTTTTTTTTTTTTTTTTTTTTTTTTTTTTTTTTTTTTTTTTTTTTTTTTTTTTTTTTTTTTTTTTTTTTTTTTTTTTTTTTTTTTTTTTTTTTTTTTTTTTTTTTTTTTTTTTTTTTTTTTTTTTTTTTTTTTTTTTTTTTTTTTTTTTTTTTTTTTTTTTTTTTTTTTTTTTTTTTTTTTTTTTTTTTTTTTTTTTTTTTTTTTTTTTTTTTTTTTTTTTTTTTTTTTTTTTTTTTTTTTTTTTTTTTTTTTTTTTTTTTTTTTTTTTTTTTTTTTTTTTTTTTTTTTTTTTTTTTTTTTTTTTTTTTTTTTTTTTTTTTTTTTTTTTTTTTTTTTTTTTTTTTTTTTTTTTTTTTTTTTTTTTTTTTTTTTTTTTTTTTTTTTTTTTTTTTTTTTTTTTTTTTTTTTTTTTTTTTTTTTTTTTTTTTTTTTTTTTTTTTTTTTTTTTTTTTTTTTTTTTTTTTTTTTTTTTTTTTTTTTTTTTTTTTTTTTTTTTTTTTTTTTTTTTTTTTTTTTTTTTTTTTTTTTTTTTTTTTTTTTTTTTTTTTTTTTTTTTTTTTTTTTTTTTTTTTTTTTTTTTTTTTTTTTTTTTTTTTTTTTTTTTTTTTTTTTTTTTTTTTTTTTTTTTTTTTTTTTTTTTTTTTTTTTTTTTTTTTTTTTTTTTTTTTTTTTTTTTTTTTTTTTTTTTTTTTTTTTTTTTTTTTTTTTTTTTTTTTTTTTTTTTTTTTTTTTTTTTTTTTTTTTTTTTTTTTTTTTTTTTTTTTTTTTTTTTTTTTTTTTTTTTTTTTTTTTTTTTTTTTTTTTTTTTTTTTTTTTTTTTTTTTTTTTTTTTTTTTTTTTTTTTTTTTTTTTTTTTTTTTTTTTTTTTTTTTTTTTTTTTTTTTTTTTTTTTTTTTTTTTTTTTTTTTTTTTTTTTTTTTTTTTTTTTTTTTTTTTTTTTTTTTTTTTTTTTTTTTTTTTTTTTTTTTTTTTTTTTTTTTTTTTTTTTTTTTTTTTTTTTTTTTTTTTTTTTTTTTTTTTTTTTTTTTTTTTTTTTTTTTTTTTTTTTTTTTTTTTTTTTTTTTTTTTTTTTTTTTTTTTTTTTTTTTTTTTTTTTTTTTTTTTTTTTTTTTTTTTTTTTTTTTTTTTTTTTTTTTTTTTTTTTTTTTTTTTTTTTTTTTTTTTTTTTTTTTTTTTTTTTTTTTTTTTTTTTTTTTTTTTTTTTTTTTTTTTTTTTTTTTTTTTTTTTTTTTTTTTTTTTTTTTTTTTTTTTTTTTTTTTTTTTTTTTTTTTTTTTTTTTTTTTTTTTTTTTTTTTTTTTTTTTTTTTTTTTTTTTTTTTTTTTTTTTTTTTTTTTTTTTTTTTTTTTTTTTTTTTTTTTTTTTTTTTTTTTTTTTTTTTTTTTTTTTTTTTTTTTTTTTTTTTTTTTTTTTTTTTTTTTTTTTTTTTTTTTTTTTTTTTTTTTTTTTTTTTTTTTTTTTTTTTTTTTTTTTTTTTTTTTTTTTTTTTTTTTTTTTTTTTTTTTTTTTTTTTTTTTTTTTTTTTTTTTTTTTTTTTTTTTTTTTTTTTTTTTTTTTTTTTTTTTTTTTTTTTTTTTTTTTTTTTTTTTTTTTTTTTTTTTTTTTTTTTTTTTTTTTTTTTTTTTTTTTTTTTTTTTTTTTTTTTTTTTTTTTTTTTTTTTTTTTTTTTTTTTTTTTTTTTTTTTTTTTTTTTTTTTTTTTTTTTTTTTTTTTTTTTTTTTTTTTTTTTTTTTTTTTTTTTTTTTTTTTTTTTTTTTTTTTTTTTTTTTTTTTTTTTTTTTTTTTTTTTTTTTTTTTTTTTTTTTTTTTTTTTTTTTTTTTTTTTTTTTTTTTTTTTTTTTTTTTTTTTTTTTTTTTTTTTTTTTTTTTTTTTTTTTTTTTTTTTTTTTTTTTTTTTTTTTTTTTTTTTTTTTTTTTTTTTTTTTTTTTTTTTTTTTTTTTTTTTTTTTTTTTTTTTTTTTTTTTTTTTTTTTTTTTTTTTTTTTTTTTTTTTTTTTTTTTTTTTTTTTTTTTTTTTTTTTTTTTTTTTTTTTTTTTTTTTTTTTTTTTTTTTTTTTTTTTTTTTTTTTTTTTTTTTTTTTTTTTTTTTTTTTTTTTTTTTTTTTTTTTTTTTTTTTTTTTTTTTTTTTTTTTTTTTTTTTTTTTTTTTTTTTTTTTTTTTTTTTTTTTTTTTTTTTTTTTTTTTTTTTTTTTTTTTTTTTTTTTTTTTTTTTTTTTTTTTTTTTTTTTTTTTTTTTTTTTTTTTTTTTTTTTTTTTTTTTTTTTTTTTTTTTTTTTTTTTTTTTTTTTTTTTTTTTTTTTTTTTTTTTTTTTTTTTTTTTTTTTTTTTTTTTTTTTTTTTTTTTTTTTTTTTTTTTTTTTTTTTTTTTTTTTTTTTTTTTTTTTTTTTTTTTTTTTTTTTTTTTTTTTTTTTTTTTTTTTTTTTTTTTTTTTTTTTTTTTTTTTTTTTTTTTTTTTTTTTTTTTTTTTTTTTTTTTTTTTTTTTTTTTTTTTTTTTTTTTTTTTTTTTTTTTTTTTTTTTTTTTTTTTTTTTTTTTTTTTTTTTTTTTTTTTTTTTTTTTTTTTTTTTTTTTTTTTTTTTTTTTTTTTTTTTTTTTTTTTTTTTTTTTTTTTTTTTTTTTTTTTTTTTTTTTTTTTTTTTTTTTTTTTTTTTTTTTTTTTTTTTTTTTTTTTTTTTTTTTTTTTTTTTTTTTTTTTTTTTTTTTTTTTTTTTTTTTTTTTTTTTTTTTTTTTTTTTTTTTTTTTTTTTTTTTTTTTTTTTTTTTTTTTTTTTTTTTTTTTTTTTTTTTTTTTTTTTTTTTTTTTTTTTTTTTTTTTTTTTTTTTTTTTTTTTTTTTTTTTTTTTTTTTTTTTTTTTTTTTTTTTTTTTTTTTTTTTTTTTTTTTTTTTTTTTTTTTTTTTTTTTTTTTTTTTTTTTTTTTTTTTTTTTTTTTTTTTTTTTTTTTTTTTTTTTTTTTTTTTTTTTTTTTTTTTTTTTTTTTTTTTTTTTTTTTTTTTTTTTTTTTTTTTTTTTTTTTTTTTTTTTTTTTTTTTTTTTTTTTTTTTTTTTTTTTTTTTTTTTTTTTTTTTTTTTTTTTTTTTTTTTTTTTTTTTTTTTTTTTTTTTTTTTTTTTTTTTTTTTTTTTTTTTTTTTTTTTTTTTTTTTTTTTTTTTTTTTTTTTTTTTTTTTTTTTTTTTTTTTTTTTTTTTTTTTTTTTTTTTTTTTTTTTTTTTTTTTTTTTTTTTTTTTTTTTTTTTTTTTTTTTTTTTTTTTTTTTTTTTTTTTTTTTTTTTTTTTTTTTTTTTTTTTTTTTTTTTTTTTTTTTTTTTTTTTTTTTTTTTTTTTTTTTTTTTTTTTTTTTTTTTTTTTTTTTTTTTTTTTTTTTTTTTTTTTTTTTTTTTTTTTTTTTTTTTTTTTTTTTTTTTTTTTTTTTTTTTTTTTTTTTTTTTTTTTTTTTTTTTTTTTTTTTTTTTTTTTTTTTTTTTTTTTTTTTTTTTTTTTTTTTTTTTTTTTTTTTTTTTTTTTTTTTTTTTTTTTTTTTTTTTTTTTTTTTTTTTTTTTTTTTTTTTTTTTTTTTTTTTTTTTTTTTTTTTTTTTTTTTTTTTTTTTTTTTTTTTTTTTTTTTTTTTTTTTTTTTTTTTTTTTTTTTTTTTTTTTTTTTTTTTTTTTTTTTTTTTTTTTTTTTTTTTTTTTTTTTTTTTTTTTTTTTTTTTTTTTTTTTTTTTTTTTTTTTTTTTTTTTTTTTTTTTTTTTTTTTTTTTTTTTTTTTTTTTTTTTTTTTTTTTTTTTTTTTTTTTTTTTTTTTTTTTTTTTTTTTTTTTTTTTTTTTTTTTTTTTTTTTTTTTTTTTTTTTTTTTTTTTTTTTTTTTTTTTTTTTTTTTTTTTTTTTTTTTTTTTTTTTTTTTTTTTTTTTTTTTTTTTTTTTTTTTTTTTTTTTTTTTTTTTTTTTTTTTTTTTTTTTTTTTTTTTTTTTTTTTTTTTTTTTTTTTTTTTTTTTTTTTTTTTTTTTTTTTTTTTTTTTTTTTTTTTTTTTTTTTTTTTTTTTTTTTTTTTTTTTTTTTTTTTTTTTTTTTTTTTTTTTTTTTTTTTTTTTTTTTTTTTTTTTTTTTTTTTTTTTTTTTTTTTTTTTTTTTTTTTTTTTTTTTTTTTTTTTTTTTTTTTTTTTTTTTTTTTTTTTTTTTTTTTTTTTTTTTTTTTTTTTTTTTTTTTTTTTTTTTTTTTTTTTTTTTTTTTTTTTTTTTTTTTTTTTTTTTTTTTTTTTTTTTTTTTTTTTTTTTTTTTTTTTTTTTTTTTTTTTTTTTTTTTTTTTTTTTTTTTTTTTTTTTTTTTTTTTTTTTTTTTTTTTTTTTTTTTTTTTTTTTTTTTTTTTTTTTTTTTTTTTTTTTTTTTTTTTTTTTTTTTTTTTTTTTTTTTTTTTTTTTTTTTTTTTTTTTTTTTTTTTTTTTTTTTTTTTTTTTTTTTTTTTTTTTTTTTTTTTTTTTTTTTTTTTTTTTTTTTTTTTTTTTTTTTTTTTTTTTTTTTTTTTTTTTTTTTTTTTTTTTTTTTTTTTTTTTTTTTTTTTTTTTTTTTTTTTTTTTTTTTTTTTTTTTTTTTTTTTTTTTTTTTTTTTTTTTTTTTTTTTTTTTTTTTTTTTTTTTTTTTTTTTTTTTTTTTTTTTTTTTTTTTTTTTTTTTTTTTTTTTTTTTTTTTTTTTTTTTTTTTTTTTTTTTTTTTTTTTTTTTTTTTTTTTTTTTTTTTTTTTTTTTTTTTTTTTTTTTTTTTTTTTTTTTTTTTTTTTTTTTTTTTTTTTTTTTTTTTTTTTTTTTTTTTTTTTTTTTTTTTTTTTTTTTTTTTTTTTTTTTTTTTTTTTTTTTTTTTTTTTTTTTTTTTTTTTTTTTTTTTTTTTTTTTTTTTTTTTTTTTTTTTTTTTTTTTTTTTTTTTTTTTTTTTTTTTTTTTTTTTTTTTTTTTTTTTTTTTTTTTTTTTTTTTTTTTTTTTTTTTTTTTTTTTTTTTTTTTTTTTTTTTTTTTTTTTTTTTTTTTTTTTTTTTTTTTTTTTTTTTTTTTTTTTTTTTTTTTTTTTTTTTTTTTTTTTTTTTTTTTTTTTTTTTTTTTTTTTTTTTTTTTTTTTTTTTTTTTTTTTTTTTTTTTTTTTTTTTTTTTTTTTTTTTTTTTTTTTTTTTTTTTTTTTTTTTTTTTTTTTTTTTTTTTTTTTTTTTTTTTTTTTTTTTTTTTTTTTTTTTTTTTTTTTTTTTTTTTTTTTTTTTTTTTTTTTTTTTTTTTTTTTTTTTTTTTTTTTTTTTTTTTTTTTTTTTTTTTTTTTTTTTTTTTTTTTTTTTTTTTTTTTTTTTTTTTTTTTTTTTTTTTTTTTTTTTTTTTTTTTTTTTTTTTTTTTTTTTTTTTTTTTTTTTTTTTTTTTTTTTTTTTTTTTTTTTTTTTTTTTTTTTTTTTTTTTTTTTTTTTTTTTTTTTTTTTTTTTTTTTTTTTTTTTTTTTTTTTTTTTTTTTTTTTTTTTTTTTTTTTTTTTTTTTTTTTTTTTTTTTTTTTTTTTTTTTTTTTTTTTTTTTTTTTTTTTTTTTTTTTTTTTTTTTTTTTTTTTTTTTTTTTTTTTTTTTTTTTTTTTTTTTTTTTTTTTTTTTTTTTTTTTTTTTTTTTTTTTTTTTTTTTTTTTTTTTTTTTTTTTTTTTTTTTTTTTTTTTTTTTTTTTTTTTTTTTTTTTTTTTTTTTTTTTTTTTTTTTTTTTTTTTTTTTTTTTTTTTTTTTTTTTTTTTTTTTTTTTTTTTTTTTTTTTTTTTTTTTTTTTTTTTTTTTTTTTTTTTTTTTTTTTTTTTTTTTTTTTTTTTTTTTTTTTTTTTTTTTTTTTTTTTTTTTTTTTTTTTTTTTTTTTTTTTTTTTTTTTTTTTTTTTTTTTTTTTTTTTTTTTTTTTTTTTTTTTTTTTTTTTTTTTTTTTTTTTTTTTTTTTTTTTTTTTTTTTTTTTTTTTTTTTTTTTTTTTTTTTTTTTTTTTTTTTTTTTTTTTTTTTTTTTTTTTTTTTTTTTTTTTTTTTTTTTTTTTTTTTTTTTTTTTTTTTTTTTTTTTTTTTTTTTTTTTTTTTTTTTTTTTTTTTTTTTTTTTTTTTTTTTTTTTTTTTTTTTTTTTTTTTTTTTTTTTTTTTTTTTTTTTTTTTTTTTTTTTTTTTTTTTTTTTTTTTTTTTTTTTTTTTTTTTTTTTTTTTTTTTTTTTTTTTTTTTTTTTTTTTTTTTTTTTTTTTTTTTTTTTTTTTTTTTTTTTTTTTTTTTTTTTTTTTTTTTTTTTTTTTTTTTTTTTTTTTTTTTTTTTTTTTTTTTTTTTTTTTTTTTTTTTTTTTTTTTTTTTTTTTTTTTTTTTTTTTTTTTTTTTTTTTTTTTTTTTTTTTTTTTTTTTTTTTTTTTTTTTTTTTTTTTTTTTTTTTTTTTTTTTTTTTTTTTTTTTTTTTTTTTTTTTTTTTTTTTTTTTTTTTTTTTTTTTTTTTTTTTTTTTTTTTTTTTTTTTTTTTTTTTTTTTTTTTTTTTTTTTTTTTTTTTTTTTTTTTTTTTTTTTTTTTTTTTTTTTTTTTTTTTTTTTTTTTTTTTTTTTTTTTTTTTTTTTTTTTTTTTTTTTTTTTTTTTTTTTTTTTTTTTTTTTTTTTTTTTTTTTTTTTTTTTTTTTTTTTTTTTTTTTTTTTTTTTTTTTTTTTTTTTTTTTTTTTTTTTTTTTTTTTTTTTTTTTTTTTTTTTTTTTTTTTTTTTTTTTTTTTTTTTTTTTTTTTTTTTTTTTTTTTTTTTTTTTTTTTTTTTTTTTTTTTTTTTTTTTTTTTTTTTTTTTTTTTTTTTTTTTTTTTTTTTTTTTTTTTTTTTTTTTTTTTTTTTTTTTTTTTTTTTTTTTTTTTTTTTTTTTTTTTTTTTTTTTTTTTTTTTTTTTTTTTTTTTTTTTTTTTTTTTTTTTTTTTTTTTTTTTTTTTTTTTTTTTTTTTTTTTTTTTTTTTTTTTTTTTTTTTTTTTTTTTTTTTTTTTTTTTTTTTTTTTTTTTTTTTTTTTTTTTTTTTTTTTTTTTTTTTTTTTTTTTTTTTTTTTTTTTTTTTTTTTTTTTTTTTTTTTTTTTTTTTTTTTTTTTTTTTTTTTTTTTTTTTTTTTTTTTTTTTTTTTTTTTTTTTTTTTTTTTTTTTTTTTTTTTTTTTTTTTTTTTTTTTTTTTTTTTTTTTTTTTTTTTTTTTTTTTTTTTTTTTTTTTTTTTTTTTTTTTTTTTTTTTTTTTTTTTTTTTTTTTTTTTTTTTTTTTTTTTTTTTTTTTTTTTTTTTTTTTTTTTTTTTTTTTTTTTTTTTTTTTTTTTTTTTTTTTTTTTTTTTTTTTTTTTTTTTTTTTTTTTTTTTTTTTTTTTTTTTTTTTTTTTTTTTTTTTTTTTTTTTTTTTTTTTTTTTTTTTTTTTTTTTTTTTTTTTTTTTTTTTTTTTTTTTTTTTTTTTTTTTTTTTTTTTTTTTTTTTTTTTTTTTTTTTTTTTTTTTTTTTTTTTTTTTTTTTTTTTTTTTTTTTTTTTTTTTTTTTTTTTTTTTTTTTTTTTTTTTTTTTTTTTTTTTTTTTTTTTTTTTTTTTTTTTTTTTTTTTTTTTTTTTTTTTTTTTTTTTTTTTTTTTTTTTTTTTTTTTTTTTTTTTTTTTTTTTTTTTTTTTTTTTTTTTTTTTTTTTTTTTTTTTTTTTTTTTTTTTTTTTTTTTTTTTTTTTTTTTTTTTTTTTTTTTTTTTTTTTTTTTTTTTTTTTTTTTTTTTTTTTTTTTTTTTTTTTTTTTTTTTTTTTTTTTTTTTTTTTTTTTTTTTTTTTTTTTTTTTTTTTTTTTTTTTTTTTTTTTTTTTTTTTTTTTTTTTTTTTTTTTTTTTTTTTTTTTTTTTTTTTTTTTTTTTTTTTTTTTTTTTTTTTTTTTTTTTTTTTTTTTTTTTTTTTTTTTTTTTTTTTTTTTTTTTTTTTTTTTTTTTTTTTTTTTTTTTTTTTTTTTTTTTTTTTTTTTTTTTTTTTTTTTTTTTTTTTTTTTTTTTTTTTTTTTTTTTTTTTTTTTTTTTTTTTTTTTTTTTTTTTTTTTTTTTTTTTTTTTTTTTTTTTTTTTTTTTTTTTTTTTTTTTTTTTTTTTTTTTTTTTTTTTTTTTTTTTTTTTTTTTTTTTTTTTTTTTTTTTTTTTTTTTTTTTTTTTTTTTTTTTTTTTTTTTTTTTTTTTTTTTTTTTTTTTTTTTTTTTTTTTTTTTTTTTTTTTTTTTTTTTTTTTTTTTTTTTTTTTTTTTTTTTTTTTTTTTTTTTTTTTTTTTTTTTTTTTTTTTTTTTTTTTTTTTTTTTTTTTTTTTTTTTTTTTTTTTTTTTTTTTTTTTTTTTTTTTTTTTTTTTTTTTTTTTTTTTTTTTTTTTTTTTTTTTTTTTTTTTTTTTTTTTTTTTTTTTTTTTTTTTTTTTTTTTTTTTTTTTTTTTTTTTTTTTTTTTTTTTTTTTTTTTTTTTTTTTTTTTTTTTTTTTTTTTTTTTTTTTTTTTTTTTTTTTTTTTTTTTTTTTTTTTTTTTTTTTTTTTTTTTTTTTTTTTTTTTTTTTTTTTTTTTTTTTTTTTTTTTTTTTTTTTTTTTTTTTTTTTTTTTTTTTTTTTTTTTTTTTTTTTTTTTTTTTTTTTTTTTTTTTTTTTTTTTTTTTTTTTTTTTTTTTTTTTTTTTTTTTTTTTTTTTTTTTTTTTTTTTTTTTTTTTTTTTTTTTTTTTTTTTTTTTTTTTTTTTTTTTTTTTTTTTTTTTTTTTTTTTTTTTTTTTTTTTTTTTTTTTTTTTTTTTTTTTTTTTTTTTTTTTTTTTTTTTTTTTTTTTTTTTTTTTTTTTTTTTTTTTTTTTTTTTTTTTTTTTTTTTTTTTTTTTTTTTTTTTTTTTTTTTTTTTTTTTTTTTTTTTTTTTTTTTTTTTTTTTTTTTTTTTTTTTTTTTTTTTTTTTTTTTTTTTTTTTTTTTTTTTTTTTTTTTTTTTTTTTTTTTTTTTTTTTTTTTTTTTTTTTTTTTTTTTTTTTTTTTTTTTTTTTTTTTTTTTTTTTTTTTTTTTTTTTTTTTTTTTTTTTTTTTTTTTTTTTTTTTTTTTTTTTTTTTTTTTTTTTTTTTTTTTTTTTTTTTTTTTTTTTTTTTTTTTTTTTTTTTTTTTTTTTTTTTTTTTTTTTTTTTTTTTTTTTTTTTTTTTTTTTTTTTTTTTTTTTTTTTTTTTTTTTTTTTTTTTTTTTTTTTTTTTTTTTTTTTTTTTTTTTTTTTTTTTTTTTTTTTTTTTTTTTTTTTTTTTTTTTTTTTTTTTTTTTTTTTTTTTTTTTTTTTTTTTTTTTTTTTTTTTTTTTTTTTTTTTTTTTTTTTTTTTTTTTTTTTTTTTTTTTTTTTTTTTTTTTTTTTTTTTTTTTTTTTTTTTTTTTTTTTTTTTTTTTTTTTTTTTTTTTTTTTTTTTTTTTTTTTTTTTTTTTTTTTTTTTTTTTTTTTTTTTTTTTTTTTTTTTTTTTTTTTTTTTTTTTTTTTTTTTTTTTTTTTTTTTTTTTTTTTTTTTTTTTTTTTTTTTTTTTTTTTTTTTTTTTTTTTTTTTTTTTTTTTTTTTTTTTTTTTTTTTTTTTTTTTTTTTTTTTTTTTTTTTTTTTTTTTTTTTTTTTTTTTTTTTTTTTTTTTTTTTTTTTTTTTTTTTTTTTTTTTTTTTTTTTTTTTTTTTTTTTTTTTTTTTTTTTTTTTTTTTTTTTTTTTTTTTTTTTTTTTTTTTTTTTTTTTTTTTTTTTTTTTTTTTTTTTTTTTTTTTTTTTTTTTTTTTTTTTTTTTTTTTTTTTTTTTTTTTTTTTTTTTTTTTTTTTTTTTTTTTTTTTTTTTTTTTTTTTTTTTTTTTTTTTTTTTTTTTTTTTTTTTTTTTTTTTTTTTTTTTTTTTTTTTTTTTTTTTTTTTTTTTTTTTTTTTTTTTTTTTTTTTTTTTTTTTTTTTTTTTTTTTTTTTTTTTTTTTTTTTTTTTTTTTTTTTTTTTTTTTTTTTTTTTTTTTTTTTTTTTTTTTTTTTTTTTTTTTTTTTTTTTTTTTTTTTTTTTTTTTTTTTTTTTTTTTTTTTTTTTTTTTTTTTTTTTTTTTTTTTTTTTTTTTTTTTTTTTTTTTTTTTTTTTTTTTTTTTTTTTTTTTTTTTTTTTTTTTTTTTTTTTTTTTTTTTTTTTTTTTTTTTTTTTTTTTTTTTTTTTTTTTTTTTTTTTTTTTTTTTTTTTTTTTTTTTTTTTTTTTTTTTTTTTTTTTTTTTTTTTTTTTTTTTTTTTTTTTTTTTTTTTTTTTTTTTTTTTTTTTTTTTTTTTTTTTTTTTTTTTTTTTTTTTTTTTTTTTTTTTTTTTTTTTTTTTTTTTTTTTTTTTTTTTTTTTTTTTTTTTTTTTTTTTTTTTTTTTTTTTTTTTTTTTTTTTTTTTTTTTTTTTTTTTTTTTTTTTTTTTTTTTTTTTTTTTTTTTTTTTTTTTTTTTTTTTTTTTTTTTTTTTTTTTTTTTTTTTTTTTTTTTTTTTTTTTTTTTTTTTTTTTTTTTTTTTTTTTTTTTTTTTTTTTTTTTTTTTTTTTTTTTTTTTTTTTTTTTTTTTTTTTTTTTTTTTTTTTTTTTTTTTTTTTTTTTTTTTTTTTTTTTTTTTTTTTTTTTTTTTTTTTTTTTTTTTTTTTTTTTTTTTTTTTTTTTTTTTTTTTTTTTTTTTTTTTTTTTTTTTTTTTTTTTTTTTTTTTTTTTTTTTTTTTTTTTTTTTTTTTTTTTTTTTTTTTTTTTTTTTTTTTTTTTTTTTTTTTTTTTTTTTTTTTTTTTTTTTTTTTTTTTTTTTTTTTTTTTTTTTTTTTTTTTTTTTTTTTTTTTTTTTTTTTTTTTTTTTTTTTTTTTTTTTTTTTTTTTTTTTTTTTTTTTTTTTTTTTTTTTTTTTTTTTTTTTTTTTTTTTTTTTTTTTTTTTTTTTTTTTTTTTTTTTTTTTTTTTTTTTTTTTTTTTTTTTTTTTTTTTTTTTTTTTTTTTTTTTTTTTTTTTTTTTTTTTTTTTTTTTTTTTTTTTTTTTTTTTTTTTTTTTTTTTTTTTTTTTTTTTTTTTTTTTTTTTTTTTTTTTTTTTTTTTTTTTTTTTTTTTTTTTTTTTTTTTTTTTTTTTTTTTTTTTTTTTTTTTTTTTTTTTTTTTTTTTTTTTTTTTTTTTTTTTTTTTTTTTTTTTTTTTTTTTTTTTTTTTTTTTTTTTTTTTTTTTTTTTTTTTTTTTTTTTTTTTTTTTTTTTTTTTTTTTTTTTTTTTTTTTTTTTTTTTTTTTTTTTTTTTTTTTTTTTTTTTTTTTTTTTTTTTTTTTTTTTTTTTTTTTTTTTTTTTTTTTTTTTTTTTTTTTTTTTTTTTTTTTTTTTTTTTTTTTTTTTTTTTTTTTTTTTTTTTTTTTTTTTTTTTTTTTTTTTTTTTTTTTTTTTTTTTTTTTTTTTTTTTTTTTTTTTTTTTTTTTTTTTTTTTTTTTTTTTTTTTTTTTTTTTTTTTTTTTTTTTTTTTTTTTTTTTTTTTTTTTTTTTTTTTTTTTTTTTTTTTTTTTTTTTTTTTTTTTTTTTTTTTTTTTTTTTTTTTTTTTTTTTTTTTTTTTTTTTTTTTTTTTTTTTTTTTTTTTTTTTTTTTTTTTTTTTTTTTTTTTTTTTTTTTTTTTTTTTTTTTTTTTTTTTTTTTTTTTTTTTTTTTTTTTTTTTTTTTTTTTTTTTTTTTTTTTTTTTTTTTTTTTTTTTTTTTTTTTTTTTTTTTTTTTTTTTTTTTTTTTTTTTTTTTTTTTTTTTTTTTTTTTTTTTTTTTTTTTTTTTTTTTTTTTTTTTTTTTTTTTTTTTTTTTTTTTTTTTTTTTTTTTTTTTTTTTTTTTTTTTTTTTTTTTTTTTTTTTTTTTTTTTTTTTTTTTTTTTTTTTTTTTTTTTTTTTTTTTTTTTTTTTTTTTTTTTTTTTTTTTTTTTTTTTTTTTTTTTTTTTTTTTTTTTTTTTTTTTTTTTTTTTTTTTTTTTTTTTTTTTTTTTTTTTTTTTTTTTTTTTTTTTTTTTTTTTTTTTTTTTTTTTTTTTTTTTTTTTTTTTTTTTTTTTTTTTTTTTTTTTTTTTTTTTTTTTTTTTTTTTTTTTTTTTTTTTTTTTTTTTTTTTTTTTTTTTTTTTTTTTTTTTTTTTTTTTTTTTTTTTTTTTTTTTTTTTTTTTTTTTTTTTTTTTTTTTTTTTTTTTTTTTTTTTTTTTTTTTTTTTTTTTTTTTTTTTTTTTTTTTTTTTTTTTTTTTTTTTTTTTTTTTTTTTTTTTTTTTTTTTTTTTTTTTTTTTTTTTTTTTTTTTTTTTTTTTTTTTTTTTTTTTTTTTTTTTTTTTTTTTTTTTTTTTTTTTTTTTTTTTTTTTTTTTTTTTTTTTTTTTTTTTTTTTTTTTTTTTTTTTTTTTTTTTTTTTTTTTTTTTTTTTTTTTTTTTTTTTTTTTTTTTTTTTTTTTTTTTTTTTTTTTTTTTTTTTTTTTTTTTTTTTTTTTTTTTTTTTTTTTTTTTTTTTTTTTTTTTTTTTTTTTTTTTTTTTTTTTTTTTTTTTTTTTTTTTTTTTTTTTTTTTTTTTTTTTTTTTTTTTTTTTTTTTTTTTTTTTTTTTTTTTTTTTTTTTTTTTTTTTTTTTTTTTTTTTTTTTTTTTTTTTTTTTTTTTTTTTTTTTTTTTTTTTTTTTTTTTTTTTTTTTTTTTTTTTTTTTTTTTTTTTTTTTTTTTTTTTTTTTTTTTTTTTTTTTTTTTTTTTTTTTTTTTTTTTTTTTTTTTTTTTTTTTTTTTTTTTTTTTTTTTTTTTTTTTTTTTTTTTTTTTTTTTTTTTTTTTTTTTTTTTTTTTTTTTTTTTTTTTTTTTTTTTTTTTTTTTTTTTTTTTTTTTTTTTTTTTTTTTTTTTTTTTTTTTTTTTTTTTTTTTTTTTTTTTTTTTTTTTTTTTTTTTTTTTTTTTTTTTTTTTTTTTTTTTTTTTTTTTTTTTTTTTTTTTTTTTTTTTTTTTTTTTTTTTTTTTTTTTTTTTTTTTTTTTTTTTTTTTTTTTTTTTTTTTTTTTTTTTTTTTTTTTTTTTTTTTTTTTTTTTTTTTTTTTTTTTTTTTTTTTTTTTTTTTTTTTTTTTTTTTTTTTTTTTTTTTTTTTTTTTTTTTTTTTTTTTTTTTTTTTTTTTTTTTTTTTTTTTTTTTTTTTTTTTTTTTTTTTTTTTTTTTTTTTTTTTTTTTTTTTTTTTTTTTTTTTTTTTTTTTTTTTTTTTTTTTTTTTTTTTTTTTTTTTTTTTTTTTTTTTTTTTTTTTTTTTTTTTTTTTTTTTTTTTTTTTTTTTTTTTTTTTTTTTTTTTTTTTTTTTTTTTTTTTTTTTTTTTTTTTTTTTTTTTTTTTTTTTTTTTTTTTTTTTTTTTTTTTTTTTTTTTTTTTTTTTTTTTTTTTTTTTTTTTTTTTTTTTTTTTTTTTTTTTTTTTTTTTTTTTTTTTTTTTTTTTTTTTTTTTTTTTTTTTTTTTTTTTTTTTTTTTTTTTTTTTTTTTTTTTTTTTTTTTTTTTTTTTTTTTTTTTTTTTTTTTTTTTTTTTTTTTTTTTTTTTTTTTTTTTTTTTTTTTTTTTTTTTTTTTTTTTTTTTTTTTTTTTTTTTTTTTTTTTTTTTTTTTTTTTTTTTTTTTTTTTTTTTTTTTTTTTTTTTTTTTTTTTTTTTTTTTTTTTTTTTTTTTTTTTTTTTTTTTTTTTTTTTTTTTTTTTTTTTTTTTTTTTTTTTTTTTTTTTTTTTTTTTTTTTTTTTTTTTTTTTTTTTTTTTTTTTTTTTTTTTTTTTTTTTTTTTTTTTTTTTTTTTTTTTTTTTTTTTTTTTTTTTTTTTTTTTTTTTTTTTTTTTTTTTTTTTTTTTTTTTTTTTTTTTTTTTTTTTTTTTTTTTTTTTTTTTTTTTTTTTTTTTTTTTTTTTTTTTTTTTTTTTTTTTTTTTTTTTTTTTTTTTTTTTTTTTTTTTTTTTTTTTTTTTTTTTTTTTTTTTTTTTTTTTTTTTTTTTTTTTTTTTTTTTTTTTTTTTTTTTTTTTTTTTTTTTTTTTTTTTTTTTTTTTTTTTTTTTTTTTTTTTTTTTTTTTTTTTTTTTTTTTTTTTTTTTTTTTTTTTTTTTTTTTTTTTTTTTTTTTTTTTTTTTTTTTTTTTTTTTTTTTTTTTTTTTTTTTTTTTTTTTTTTTTTTTTTTTTTTTTTTTTTTTTTTTTTTTTTTTTTTTTTTTTTTTTTTTTTTTTTTTTTTTTTTTTTTTTTTTTTTTTTTTTTTTTTTTTTTTTTTTTTTTTTTTTTTTTTTTTTTTTTTTTTTTTTTTTTTTTTTTTTTTTTTTTTTTTTTTTTTTTTTTTTTTTTTTTTTTTTTTTTTTTTTTTTTTTTTTTTTTTTTTTTTTTTTTTTTTTTTTTTTTTTTTTTTTTTTTTTTTTTTTTTTTTTTTTTTTTTTTTTTTTTTTTTTTTTTTTTTTTTTTTTTTTTTTTTTTTTTTTTTTTTTTTTTTTTTTTTTTTTTTTTTTTTTTTTTTTTTTTTTTTTTTTTTTTTTTTTTTTTTTTTTTTTTTTTTTTTTTTTTTTTTTTTTTTTTTTTTTTTTTTTTTTTTTTTTTTTTTTTTTTTTTTTTTTTTTTTTTTTTTTTTTTTTTTTTTTTTTTTTTTTTTTTTTTTTTTTTTTTTTTTTTTTTTTTTTTTTTTTTTTTTTTTTTTTTTTTTTTTTTTTTTTTTTTTTTTTTTTTTTTTTTTTTTTTTTTTTTTTTTTTTTTTTTTTTTTTTTTTTTTTTTTTTTTTTTTTTTTTTTTTTTTTTTTTTTTTTTTTTTTTTTTTTTTTTTTTTTTTTTTTTTTTTTTTTTTTTTTTTTTTTTTTTTTTTTTTTTTTTTTTTTTTTTTTTTTTTTTTTTTTTTTTTTTTTTTTTTTTTTTTTTTTTTTTTTTTTTTTTTTTTTTTTTTTTTTTTTTTTTTTTTTTTTTTTTTTTTTTTTTTTTTTTTTTTTTTTTTTTTTTTTTTTTTTTTTTTTTTTTTTTTTTTTTTTTTTTTTTTTTTTTTTTTTTTTTTTTTTTTTTTTTTTTTTTTTTTTTTTTTTTTTTTTTTTTTTTTTTTTTTTTTTTTTTTTTTTTTTTTTTTTTTTTTTTTTTTTTTTTTTTTTTTTTTTTTTTTTTTTTTTTTTTTTTTTTTTTTTTTTTTTTTTTTTTTTTTTTTTTTTTTTTTTTTTTTTTTTTTTTTTTTTTTTTTTTTTTTTTTTTTTTTTTTTTTTTTTTTTTTTTTTTTTTTTTTTTTTTTTTTTTTTTTTTTTTTTTTTTTTTTTTTTTTTTTTTTTTTTTTTTTTTTTTTTTTTTTTTTTTTTTTTTTTTTTTTTTTTTTTTTTTTTTTTTTTTTTTTTTTTTTTTTTTTTTTTTTTTTTTTTTTTTTTTTTTTTTTTTTTTTTTTTTTTTTTTTTTTTTTTTTTTTTTTTTTTTTTTTTTTTTTTTTTTTTTTTTTTTTTTTTTTTTTTTTTTTTTTTTTTTTTTTTTTTTTTTTTTTTTTTTTTTTTTTTTTTTTTTTTTTTTTTTTTTTTTTTTTTTTTTTTTTTTTTTTTTTTTTTTTTTTTTTTTTTTTTTTTTTTTTTTTTTTTTTTTTTTTTTTTTTTTTTTTTTTTTTTTTTTTTTTTTTTTTTTTTTTTTTTTTTTTTTTTTTTTTTTTTTTTTTTTTTTTTTTTTTTTTTTTTTTTTTTTTTTTTTTTTTTTTTTTTTTTTTTTTTTTTTTTTTTTTTTTTTTTTTTTTTTTTTTTTTTTTTTTTTTTTTTTTTTTTTTTTTTTTTTTTTTTTTTTTTTTTTTTTTTTTTTTTTTTTTTTTTTTTTTTTTTTTTTTTTTTTTTTTTTTTTTTTTTTTTTTTTTTTTTTTTTTTTTTTTTTTTTTTTTTTTTTTTTTTTTTTTTTTTTTTTTTTTTTTTTTTTTTTTTTTTTTTTTTTTTTTTTTTTTTTTTTTTTTTTTTTTTTTTTTTTTTTTTTTTTTTTTTTTTTTTTTTTTTTTTTTTTTTTTTTTTTTTTTTTTTTTTTTTTTTTTTTTTTTTTTTTTTTTTTTTTTTTTTTTTTTTTTTTTTTTTTTTTTTTTTTTTTTTTTTTTTTTTTTTTTTTTTTTTTTTTTTTTTTTTTTTTTTTTTTTTTTTTTTTTTTTTTTTTTTTTTTTTTTTTTTTTTTTTTTTTTTTTTTTTTTTTTTTTTTTTTTTTTTTTTTTTTTTTTTTTTTTTTTTTTTTTTTTTTTTTTTTTTTTTTTTTTTTTTTTTTTTTTTTTTTTTTTTTTTTTTTTTTTTTTTTTTTTTTTTTTTTTTTTTTTTTTTTTTTTTTTTTTTTTTTTTTTTTTTTTTTTTTTTTTTTTTTTTTTTTTTTTTTTTTTTTTTTTTTTTTTTTTTTTTTTTTTTTTTTTTTTTTTTTTTTTTTTTTTTTTTTTTTTTTTTTTTTTTTTTTTTTTTTTTTTTTTTTTTTTTTTTTTTTTTTTTTTTTTTTTTTTTTTTTTTTTTTTTTTTTTTTTTTTTTTTTTTTTTTTTTTTTTTTTTTTTTTTTTTTTTTTTTTTTTTTTTTTTTTTTTTTTTTTTTTTTTTTTTTTTTTTTTTTTTTTTTTTTTTTTTTTTTTTTTTTTTTTTTTTTTTTTTTTTTTTTTTTTTTTTTTTTTTTTTTTTTTTTTTTTTTTTTTTTTTTTTTTTTTTTTTTTTTTTTTTTTTTTTTTTTTTTTTTTTTTTTTTTTTTTTTTTTTTTTTTTTTTTTTTTTTTTTTTTTTTTTTTTTTTTTTTTTTTTTTTTTTTTTTTTTTTTTTTTTTTTTTTTTTTTTTTTTTTTTTTTTTTTTTTTTTTTTTTTTTTTTTTTTTTTTTTTTTTTTTTTTTTTTTTTTTTTTTTTTTTTTTTTTTTTTTTTTTTTTTTTTTTTTTTTTTTTTTTTTTTTTTTTTTTTTTTTTTTTTTTTTTTTTTTTTTTTTTTTTTTTTTTTTTTTTTTTTTTTTTTTTTTTTTTTTTTTTTTTTTTTTTTTTTTTTTTTTTTTTTTTTTTTTTTTTTTTTTTTTTTTTTTTTTTTTTTTTTTTTTTTTTTTTTTTTTTTTTTTTTTTTTTTTTTTTTTTTTTTTTTTTTTTTTTTTTTTTTTTTTTTTTTTTTTTTTTTTTTTTTTTTTTTTTTTTTTTTTTTTTTTTTTTTTTTTTTTTTTTTTTTTTTTTTTTTTTTTTTTTTTTTTTTTTTTTTTTTTTTTTTTTTTTTTTTTTTTTTTTTTTTTTTTTTTTTTTTTTTTTTTTTTTTTTTTTTTTTTTTTTTTTTTTTTTTTTTTTTTTTTTTTTTTTTTTTTTTTTTTTTTTTTTTTTTTTTTTTTTTTTTTTTTTTTTTTTTTTTTTTTTTTTTTTTTTTTTTTTTTTTTTTTTTTTTTTTTTTTTTTTTTTTTTTTTTTTTTTTTTTTTTTTTTTTTTTTTTTTTTTTTTTTTTTTTTTTTTTTTTTTTTTTTTTTTTTTTTTTTTTTTTTTTTTTTTTTTTTTTTTTTTTTTTTTTTTTTTTTTTTTTTTTTTTTTTTTTTTTTTTTTTTTTTTTTTTTTTTTTTTTTTTTTTTTTTTTTTTTTTTTTTTTTTTTTTTTTTTTTTTTTTTTTTTTTTTTTTTTTTTTTTTTTTTTTTTTTTTTTTTTTTTTTTTTTTTTTTTTTTTTTTTTTTTTTTTTTTTTTTTTTTTTTTTTTTTTTTTTTTTTTTTTTTTTTTTTTTTTTTTTTTTTTTTTTTTTTTTTTTTTTTTTTTTTTTTTTTTTTTTTTTTTTTTTTTTTTTTTTTTTTTTTTTTTTTTTTTTTTTTTTTTTTTTTTTTTTTTTTTTTTTTTTTTTTTTTTTTTTTTTTTTTTTTTTTTTTTTTTTTTTTTTTTTTTTTTTTTTTTTTTTTTTTTTTTTTTTTTTTTTTTTTTTTTTTTTTTTTTTTTTTTTTTTTTTTTTTTTTTTTTTTTTTTTTTTTTTTTTTTTTTTTTTTTTTTTTTTTTTTTTTTTTTTTTTTTTTTTTTTTTTTTTTTTTTTTTTTTTTTTTTTTTTTTTTTTTTTTTTTTTTTTTTTTTTTTTTTTTTTTTTTTTTTTTTTTTTTTTTTTTTTTTTTTTTTTTTTTTTTTTTTTTTTTTTTTTTTTTTTTTTTTTTTTTTTTTTTTTTTTTTTTTTTTTTTTTTTTTTTTTTTTTTTTTTTTTTTTTTTTTTTTTTTTTTTTTTTTTTTTTTTTTTTTTTTTTTTTTTTTTTTTTTTTTTTTTTTTTTTTTTTTTTTTTTTTTTTTTTTTTTTTTTTTTTTTTTTTTTTTTTTTTTTTTTTTTTTTTTTTTTTTTTTTTTTTTTTTTTTTTTTTTTTTTTTTTTTTTTTTTTTTTTTTTTTTTTTTTTTTTTTTTTTTTTTTTTTTTTTTTTTTTTTTTTTTTTTTTTTTTTTTTTTTTTTTTTTTTTTTTTTTTTTTTTTTTTTTTTTTTTTTTTTTTTTTTTTTTTTTTTTTTTTTTTTTTTTTTTTTTTTTTTTTTTTTTTTTTTTTTTTTTTTTTTTTTTTTTTTTTTTTTTTTTTTTTTTTTTTTTTTTTTTTTTTTTTTTTTTTTTTTTTTTTTTTTTTTTTTTTTTTTTTTTTTTTTTTTTTTTTTTTTTTTTTTTTTTTTTTTTTTTTTTTTTTTTTTTTTTTTTTTTTTTTTTTTTTTTTTTTTTTTTTTTTTTTTTTTTTTTTTTTTTTTTTTTTTTTTTTTTTTTTTTTTTTTTTTTTTTTTTTTTTTTTTTTTTTTTTTTTTTTTTTTTTTTTTTTTTTTTTTTTTTTTTTTTTTTTTTTTTTTTTTTTTTTTTTTTTTTTTTTTTTTTTTTTTTTTTTTTTTTTTTTTTTTTTTTTTTTTTTTTTTTTTTTTTTTTTTTTTTTTTTTTTTTTTTTTTTTTTTTTTTTTTTTTTTTTTTTTTTTTTTTTTTTTTTTTTTTTTTTTTTTTTTTTTTTTTTTTTTTTTTTTTTTTTTTTTTTTTTTTTTTTTTTTTTTTTTTTTTTTTTTTTTTTTTTTTTTTTTTTTTTTTTTTTTTTTTTTTTTTTTTTTTTTTTTTTTTTTTTTTTTTTTTTTTTTTTTTTTTTTTTTTTTTTTTTTTTTTTTTTTTTTTTTTTTTTTTTTTTTTTTTTTTTTTTTTTTTTTTTTTTTTTTTTTTTTTTTTTTTTTTTTTTTTTTTTTTTTTTTTTTTTTTTTTTTTTTTTTTTTTTTTTTTTTTTTTTTTTTTTTTTTTTTTTTTTTTTTTTTTTTTTTTTTTTTTTTTTTTTTTTTTTTTTTTTTTTTTTTTTTTTTTTTTTTTTTTTTTTTTTTTTTTTTTTTTTTTTTTTTTTTTTTTTTTTTTTTTTTTTTTTTTTTTTTTTTTTTTTTTTTTTTTTTTTTTTTTTTTTTTTTTTTTTTTTTTTTTTTTTTTTTTTTTTTTTTTTTTTTTTTTTTTTTTTTTTTTTTTTTTTTTTTTTTTTTTTTTTTTTTTTTTTTTTTTTTTTTTTTTTTTTTTTTTTTTTTTTTTTTTTTTTTTTTTTTTTTTTTTTTTTTTTTTTTTTTTTTTTTTTTTTTTTTTTTTTTTTTTTTTTTTTTTTTTTTTTTTTTTTTTTTTTTTTTTTTTTTTTTTTTTTTTTTTTTTTTTTTTTTTTTTTTTTTTTTTTTTTTTTTTTTTTTTTTTTTTTTTTTTTTTTTTTTTTTTTTTTTTTTTTTTTTTTTTTTTTTTTTTTTTTTTTTTTTTTTTTTTTTTTTTTTTTTTTTTTTTTTTTTTTTTTTTTTTTTTTTTTTTTTTTTTTTTTTTTTTTTTTTTTTTTTTTTTTTTTTTTTTTTTTTTTTTTTTTTTTTTTTTTTTTTTTTTTTTTTTTTTTTTTTTTTTTTTTTTTTTTTTTTTTTTTTTTTTTTTTTTTTTTTTTTTTTTTTTTTTTTTTTTTTTTTTTTTTTTTTTTTTTTTTTTTTTTTTTTTTTTTTTTTTTTTTTTTTTTTTTTTTTTTTTTTTTTTTTTTTTTTTTTTTTTTTTTTTTTTTTTTTTTTTTTTTTTTTTTTTTTTTTTTTTTTTTTTTTTTTTTTTTTTTTTTTTTTTTTTTTTTTTTTTTTTTTTTTTTTTTTTTTTTTTTTTTTTTTTTTTTTTTTTTTTTTTTTTTTTTTTTTTTTTTTTTTTTTTTTTTTTTTTTTTTTTTTTTTTTTTTTTTTTTTTTTTTTTTTTTTTTTTTTTTTTTTTTTTTTTTTTTTTTTTTTTTTTTTTTTTTTTTTTTTTTTTTTTTTTTTTTTTTTTTTTTTTTTTTTTTTTTTTTTTTTTTTTTTTTTTTTTTTTTTTTTTTTTTTTTTTTTTTTTTTTTTTTTTTTTTTTTTTTTTTTTTTTTTTTTTTTTTTTTTTTTTTTTTTTTTTTTTTTTTTTTTTTTTTTTTTTTTTTTTTTTTTTTTTTTTTTTTTTTTTTTTTTTTTTTTTTTTTTTTTTTTTTTTTTTTTTTTTTTTTTTTTTTTTTTTTTTTTTTTTTTTTTTTTTTTTTTTTTTTTTTTTTTTTTTTTTTTTTTTTTTTTTTTTTTTTTTTTTTTTTTTTTTTTTTTTTTTTTTTTTTTTTTTTTTTTTTTTTTTTTTTTTTTTTTTTTTTTTTTTTTTTTTTTTTTTTTTTTTTTTTTTTTTTTTTTTTTTTTTTTTTTTTTTTTTTTTTTTTTTTTTTTTTTTTTTTTTTTTTTTTTTTTTTTTTTTTTTTTTTTTTTTTTTTTTTTTTTTTTTTTTTTTTTTTTTTTTTTTTTTTTTTTTTTTTTTTTTTTTTTTTTTTTTTTTTTTTTTTTTTTTTTTTTTTTTTTTTTTTTTTTTTTTTTTTTTTTTTTTTTTTTTTTTTTTTTTTTTTTTTTTTTTTTTTTTTTTTTTTTTTTTTTTTTTTTTTTTTTTTTTTTTTTTTTTTTTTTTTTTTTTTTTTTTTTTTTTTTTTTTTTTTTTTTTTTTTTTTTTTTTTTTTTTTTTTTTTTTTTTTTTTTTTTTTTTTTTTTTTTTTTTTTTTTTTTTTTTTTTTTTTTTTTTTTTTTTTTTTTTTTTTTTTTTTTTTTTTTTTTTTTTTTTTTTTTTTTTTTTTTTTTTTTTTTTTTTTTTTTTTTTTTTTTTTTTTTTTTTTTTTTTTTTTTTTTTTTTTTTTTTTTTTTTTTTTTTTTTTTTTTTTTTTTTTTTTTTTTTTTTTTTTTTTTTTTTTTTTTTTTTTTTTTTTTTTTTTTTTTTTTTTTTTTTTTTTTTTTTTTTTTTTTTTTTTTTTTTTTTTTTTTTTTTTTTTTTTTTTTTTTTTTTTTTTTTTTTTTTTTTTTTTTTTTTTTTTTTTTTTTTTTTTTTTTTTTTTTTTTTTTTTTTTTTTTTTTTTTTTTTTTTTTTTTTTTTTTTTTTTTTTTTTTTTTTTTTTTTTTTTTTTTTTTTTTTTTTTTTTTTTTTTTTTTTTTTTTTTTTTTTTTTTTTTTTTTTTTTTTTTTTTTTTTTTTTTTTTTTTTTTTTTTTTTTTTTTTTTTTTTTTTTTTTTTTTTTTTTTTTTTTTTTTTTTTTTTTTTTTTTTTTTTTTTTTTTTTTTTTTTTTTTTTTTTTTTTTTTTTTTTTTTTTTTTTTTTTTTTTTTTTTTTTTTTTTTTTTTTTTTTTTTTTTTTTTTTTTTTTTTTTTTTTTTTTTTTTTTTTTTTTTTTTTTTTTTTTTTTTTTTTTTTTTTTTTTTTTTTTTTTTTTTTTTTTTTTTTTTTTTTTTTTTTTTTTTTTTTTTTTTTTTTTTTTTTTTTTTTTTTTTTTTTTTTTTTTTTTTTTTTTTTTTTTTTTTTTTTTTTTTTTTTTTTTTTTTTTTTTTTTTTTTTTTTTTTTTTTTTTTTTTTTTTTTTTTTTTTTTTTTTTTTTTTTTTTTTTTTTTTTTTTTTTTTTTTTTTTTTTTTTTTTTTTTTTTTTTTTTTTTTTTTTTTTTTTTTTTTTTTTTTTTTTTTTTTTTTTTTTTTTTTTTTTTTTTTTTTTTTTTTTTTTTTTTTTTTTTTTTTTTTTTTTTTTTTTTTTTTTTTTTTTTTTTTTTTTTTTTTTTTTTTTTTTTTTTTTTTTTTTTTTTTTTTTTTTTTTTTTTTTTTTTTTTTTTTTTTTTTTTTTTTTTTTTTTTTTTTTTTTTTTTTTTTTTTTTTTTTTTTTTTTTTTTTTTTTTTTTTTTTTTTTTTTTTTTTTTTTTTTTTTTTTTTTTTTTTTTTTTTTTTTTTTTTTTTTTTTTTTTTTTTTTTTTTTTTTTTTTTTTTTTTTTTTTTTTTTTTTTTTTTTTTTTTTTTTTTTTTTTTTTTTTTTTTTTTTTTTTTTTTTTTTTTTTTTTTTTTTTTTTTTTTTTTTTTTTTTTTTTTTTTTTTTTTTTTTTTTTTTTTTTTTTTTTTTTTTTTTTTTTTTTTTTTTTTTTTTTTTTTTTTTTTTTTTTTTTTTTTTTTTTTTTTTTTTTTTTTTTTTTTTTTTTTTTTTTTTTTTTTTTTTTTTTTTTTTTTTTTTTTTTTTTTTTTTTTTTTTTTTTTTTTTTTTTTTTTTTTTTTTTTTTTTTTTTTTTTTTTTTTTTTTTTTTTTTTTTTTTTTTTTTTTTTTTTTTTTTTTTTTTTTTTTTTTTTTTTTTTTTTTTTTTTTTTTTTTTTTTTTTTTTTTTTTTTTTTTTTTTTTTTTTTTTTTTTTTTTTTTTTTTTTTTTTTTTTTTTTTTTTTTTTTTTTTTTTTTTTTTTTTTTTTTTTTTTTTTTTTTTTTTTTTTTTTTTTTTTTTTTTTTTTTTTTTTTTTTTTTTTTTTTTTTTTTTTTTTTTTTTTTTTTTTTTTTTTTTTTTTTTTTTTTTTTTTTTTTTTTTTTTTTTTTTTTTTTTTTTTTTTTTTTTTTTTTTTTTTTTTTTTTTTTTTTTTTTTTTTTTTTTTTTTTTTTTTTTTTTTTTTTTTTTTTTTTTTTTTTTTTTTTTTTTTTTTTTTTTTTTTTTTTTTTTTTTTTTTTTTTTTTTTTTTTTTTTTTTTTTTTTTTTTTTTTTTTTTTTTTTTTTTTTTTTTTTTTTTTTTTTTTTTTTTTTTTTTTTTTTTTTTTTTTTTTTTTTTTTTTTTTTTTTTTTTTTTTTTTTTTTTTTTTTTTTTTTTTTTTTTTTTTTTTTTTTTTTTTTTTTTTTTTTTTTTTTTTTTTTTTTTTTTTTTTTTTTTTTTTTTTTTTTTTTTTTTTTTTTTTTTTTTTTTTTTTTTTTTTTTTTTTTTTTTTTTTTTTTTTTTTTTTTTTTTTTTTTTTTTTTTTTTTTTTTTTTTTTTTTTTTTTTTTTTTTTTTTTTTTTTTTTTTTTTTTTTTTTTTTTTTTTTTTTTTTTTTTTTTTTTTTTTTTTTTTTTTTTTTTTTTTTTTTTTTTTTTTTTTTTTTTTTTTTTTTTTTTTTTTTTTTTTTTTTTTTTTTTTTTTTTTTTTTTTTTTTTTTTTTTTTTTTTTTTTTTTTTTTTTTTTTTTTTTTTTTTTTTTTTTTTTTTTTTTTTTTTTTTTTTTTTTTTTTTTTTTTTTTTTTTTTTTTTTTTTTTTTTTTTTTTTTTTTTTTTTTTTTTTTTTTTTTTTTTTTTTTTTTTTTTTTTTTTTTTTTTTTTTTTTTTTTTTTTTTTTTTTTTTTTTTTTTTTTTTTTTTTTTTTTTTTTTTTTTTTTTTTTTTTTTTTTTTTTTTTTTTTTTTTTTTTTTTTTTTTTTTTTTTTTTTTTTTTTTTTTTTTTTTTTTTTTTTTTTTTTTTTTTTTTTTTTTTTTTTTTTTTTTTTTTTTTTTTTTTTTTTTTTTTTTTTTTTTTTTTTTTTTTTTTTTTTTTTTTTTTTTTTTTTTTTTTTTTTTTTTTTTTTTTTTTTTTTTTTTTTTTTTTTTTTTTTTTTTTTTTTTTTTTTTTTTTTTTTTTTTTTTTTTTTTTTTTTTTTTTTTTTTTTTTTTTTTTTTTTTTTTTTTTTTTTTTTTTTTTTTTTTTTTTTTTTTTTTTTTTTTTTTTTTTTTTTTTTTTTTTTTTTTTTTTTTTTTTTTTTTTTTTTTTTTTTTTTTTTTTTTTTTTTTTTTTTTTTTTTTTTTTTTTTTTTTTTTTTTTTTTTTTTTTTTTTTTTTTTTTTTTTTTTTTTTTTTTTTTTTTTTTTTTTTTTTTTTTTTTTTTTTTTTTTTTTTTTTTTTTTTTTTTTTTTTTTTTTTTTTTTTTTTTTTTTTTTTTTTTTTTTTTTTTTTTTTTTTTTTTTTTTTTTTTTTTTTTTTTTTTTTTTTTTTTTTTTTTTTTTTTTTTTTTTTTTTTTTTTTTTTTTTTTTTTTTTTTTTTTTTTTTTTTTTTTTTTTTTTTTTTTTTTTTTTTTTTTTTTTTTTTTTTTTTTTTTTTTTTTTTTTTTTTTTTTTTTTTTTTTTTTTTTTTTTTTTTTTTTTTTTTTTTTTTTTTTTTTTTTTTTTTTTTTTTTTTTTTTTTTTTTTTTTTTTTTTTTTTTTTTTTTTTTTTTTTTTTTTTTTTTTTTTTTTTTTTTTTTTTTTTTTTTTTTTTTTTTTTTTTTTTTTTTTTTTTTTTTTTTTTTTTTTTTTTTTTTTTTTTTTTTTTTTTTTTTTTTTTTTTTTTTTTTTTTTTTTTTTTTTTTTTTTTTTTTTTTTTTTTTTTTTTTTTTTTTTTTTTTTTTTTTTTTTTTTTTTTTTTTTTTTTTTTTTTTTTTTTTTTTTTTTTTTTTTTTTTTTTTTTTTTTTTTTTTTTTTTTTTTTTTTTTTTTTTTTTTTTTTTTTTTTTTTTTTTTTTTTTTTTTTTTTTTTTTTTTTTTTTTTTTTTTTTTTTTTTTTTTTTTTTTTTTTTTTTTTTTTTTTTTTTTTTTTTTTTTTTTTTTTTTTTTTTTTTTTTTTTTTTTTTTTTTTTTTTTTTTTTTTTTTTTTTTTTTTTTTTTTTTTTTTTTTTTTTTTTTTTTTTTTTTTTTTTTTTTTTTTTTTTTTTTTTTTTTTTTTTTTTTTTTTTTTTTTTTTTTTTTTTTTTTTTTTTTTTTTTTTTTTTTTTTTTTTTTTTTTTTTTTTTTTTTTTTTTTTTTTTTTTTTTTTTTTTTTTTTTTTTTTTTTTTTTTTTTTTTTTTTTTTTTTTTTTTTTTTTTTTTTTTTTTTTTTTTTTTTTTTTTTTTTTTTTTTTTTTTTTTTTTTTTTTTTTTTTTTTTTTTTTTTTTTTTTTTTTTTTTTTTTTTTTTTTTTTTTTTTTTTTTTTTTTTTTTTTTTTTTTTTTTTTTTTTTTTTTTTTTTTTTTTTTTTTTTTTTTTTTTTTTTTTTTTTTTTTTTTTTTTTTTTTTTTTTTTTTTTTTTTTTTTTTTTTTTTTTTTTTTTTTTTTTTTTTTTTTTTTTTTTTTTTTTTTTTTTTTTTTTTTTTTTTTTTTTTTTTTTTTTTTTTTTTTTTTTTTTTTTTTTTTTTTTTTTTTTTTTTTTTTTTTTTTTTTTTTTTTTTTTTTTTTTTTTTTTTTTTTTTTTTTTTTTTTTTTTTTTTTTTTTTTTTTTTTTTTTTTTTTTTTTTTTTTTTTTTTTTTTTTTTTTTTTTTTTTTTTTTTTTTTTTTTTTTTTTTTTTTTTTTTTTTTTTTTTTTTTTTTTTTTTTTTTTTTTTTTTTTTTTTTTTTTTTTTTTTTTTTTTTTTTTTTTTTTTTTTTTTTTTTTTTTTTTTTTTTTTTTTTTTTTTTTTTTTTTTTTTTTTTTTTTTTTTTTTTTTTTTTTTTTTTTTTTTTTTTTTTTTTTTTTTTTTTTTTTTTTTTTTTTTTTTTTTTTTTTTTTTTTTTTTTTTTTTTTTTTTTTTTTTTTTTTTTTTTTTTTTTTTTTTTTTTTTTTTTTTTTTTTTTTTTTTTTTTTTTTTTTTTTTTTTTTTTTTTTTTTTTTTTTTTTTTTTTTTTTTTTTTTTTTTTTTTTTTTTTTTTTTTTTTTTTTTTTTTTTTTTTTTTTTTTTTTTTTTTTTTTTTTTTTTTTTTTTTTTTTTTTTTTTTTTTTTTTTTTTTTTTTTTTTTTTTTTTTTTTTTTTTTTTTTTTTTTTTTTTTTTTTTTTTTTTTTTTTTTTTTTTTTTTTTTTTTTTTTTTTTTTTTTTTTTTTTTTTTTTTTTTTTTTTTTTTTTTTTTTTTTTTTTTTTTTTTTTTTTTTTTTTTTTTTTTTTTTTTTTTTTTTTTTTTTTTTTTTTTTTTTTTTTTTTTTTTTTTTTTTTTTTTTTTTTTTTTTTTTTTTTTTTTTTTTTTTTTTTTTTTTTTTTTTTTTTTTTTTTTTTTTTTTTTTTTTTTTTTTTTTTTTTTTTTTTTTTTTTTTTTTTTTTTTTTTTTTTTTTTTTTTTTTTTTTTTTTTTTTTTTTTTTTTTTTTTTTTTTTTTTTTTTTTTTTTTTTTTTTTTTTTTTTTTTTTTTTTTTTTTTTTTTTTTTTTTTTTTTTTTTTTTTTTTTTTTTTTTTTTTTTTTTTTTTTTTTTTTTTTTTTTTTTTTTTTTTTTTTTTTTTTTTTTTTTTTTTTTTTTTTTTTTTTTTTTTTTTTTTTTTTTTTTTTTTTTTTTTTTTTTTTTTTTTTTTTTTTTTTTTTTTTTTTTTTTTTTTTTTTTTTTTTTTTTTTTTTTTTTTTTTTTTTTTTTTTTTTTTTTTTTTTTTTTTTTTTTTTTTTTTTTTTTTTTTTTTTTTTTTTTTTTTTTTTTTTTTTTTTTTTTTTTTTTTTTTTTTTTTTTTTTTTTTTTTTTTTTTTTTTTTTTTTTTTTTTTTTTTTTTTTTTTTTTTTTTTTTTTTTTTTTTTTTTTTTTTTTTTTTTTTTTTTTTTTTTTTTTTTTTTTTTTTTTTTTTTTTTTTTTTTTTTTTTTTTTTTTTTTTTTTTTTTTTTTTTTTTTTTTTTTTTTTTTTTTTTTTTTTTTTTTTTTTTTTTTTTTTTTTTTTTTTTTTTTTTTTTTTTTTTTTTTTTTTTTTTTTTTTTTTTTTTTTTTTTTTTTTTTTTTTTTTTTTTTTTTTTTTTTTTTTTTTTTTTTTTTTTTTTTTTTTTTTTTTTTTTTTTTTTTTTTTTTTTTTTTTTTTTTTTTTTTTTTTTTTTTTTTTTTTTTTTTTTTTTTTTTTTTTTTTTTTTTTTTTTTTTTTTTTTTTTTTTTTTTTTTTTTTTTTTTTTTTTTTTTTTTTTTTTTTTTTTTTTTTTTTTTTTTTTTTTTTTTTTTTTTTTTTTTTTTTTTTTTTTTTTTTTTTTTTTTTTTTTTTTTTTTTTTTTTTTTTTTTTTTTTTTTTTTTTTTTTTTTTTTTTTTTTTTTTTTTTTTTTTTTTTTTTTTTTTTTTTTTTTTTTTTTTTTTTTTTTTTTTTTTTTTTTTTTTTTTTTTTTTTTTTTTTTTTTTTTTTTTTTTTTTTTTTTTTTTTTTTTTTTTTTTTTTTTTTTTTTTTTTTTTTTTTTTTTTTTTTTTTTTTTTTTTTTTTTTTTTTTTTTTTTTTTTTTTTTTTTTTTTTTTTTTTTTTTTTTTTTTTTTTTTTTTTTTTTTTTTTTTTTTTTTTTTTTTTTTTTTTTTTTTTTTTTTTTTTTTTTTTTTTTTTTTTTTTTTTTTTTTTTTTTTTTTTTTTTTTTTTTTTTTTTTTTTTTTTTTTTTTTTTTTTTTTTTTTTTTTTTTTTTTTTTTTTTTTTTTTTTTTTTTTTTTTTTTTTTTTTTTTTTTTTTTTTTTTTTTTTTTTTTTTTTTTTTTTTTTTTTTTTTTTTTTTTTTTTTTTTTTTTTTTTTTTTTTTTTTTTTTTTTTTTTTTTTTTTTTTTTTTTTTTTTTTTTTTTTTTTTTTTTTTTTTTTTTTTTTTTTTTTTTTTTTTTTTTTTTTTTTTTTTTTTTTTTTTTTTTTTTTTTTTTTTTTTTTTTTTTTTTTTTTTTTTTTTTTTTTTTTTTTTTTTTTTTTTTTTTTTTTTTTTTTTTTTTTTTTTTTTTTTTTTTTTTTTTTTTTTTTTTTTTTTTTTTTTTTTTTTTTTTTTTTTTTTTTTTTTTTTTTTTTTTTTTTTTTTTTTTTTTTTTTTTTTTTTTTTTTTTTTTTTTTTTTTTTTTTTTTTTTTTTTTTTTTTTTTTTTTTTTTTTTTTTTTTTTTTTTTTTTTTTTTTTTTTTTTTTTTTTTTTTTTTTTTTTTTTTTTTTTTTTTTTTTTTTTTTTTTTTTTTTTTTTTTTTTTTTTTTTTTTTTTTTTTTTTTTTTTTTTTTTTTTTTTTTTTTTTTTTTTTTTTTTTTTTTTTTTTTTTTTTTTTTTTTTTTTTTTTTTTTTTTTTTTTTTTTTTTTTTTTTTTTTTTTTTTTTTTTTTTTTTTTTTTTTTTTTTTTTTTTTTTTTTTTTTTTTTTTTTTTTTTTTTTTTTTTTTTTTTTTTTTTTTTTTTTTTTTTTTTTTTTTTTTTTTTTTTTTTTTTTTTTTTTTTTTTTTTTTTTTTTTTTTTTTTTTTTTTTTTTTTTTTTTTTTTTTTTTTTTTTTTTTTTTTTTTTTTTTTTTTTTTTTTTTTTTTTTTTTTTTTTTTTTTTTTTTTTTTTTTTTTTTTTTTTTTTTTTTTTTTTTTTTTTTTTTTTTTTTTTTTTTTTTTTTTTTTTTTTTTTTTTTTTTTTTTTTTTTTTTTTTTTTTTTTTTTTTTTTTTTTTTTTTTTTTTTTTTTTTTTTTTTTTTTTTTTTTTTTTTTTTTTTTTTTTTTTTTTTTTTTTTTTTTTTTTTTTTTTTTTTTTTTTTTTTTTTTTTTTTTTTTTTTTTTTTTTTTTTTTTTTTTTTTTTTTTTTTTTTTTTTTTTTTTTTTTTTTTTTTTTTTTTTTTTTTTTTTTTTTTTTTTTTTTTTTTTTTTTTTTTTTTTTTTTTTTTTTTTTTTTTTTTTTTTTTTTTTTTTTTTTTTTTTTTTTTTTTTTTTTTTTTTTTTTTTTTTTTTTTTTTTTTTTTTTTTTTTTTTTTTTTTTTTTTTTTTTTTTTTTTTTTTTTTTTTTTTTTTTTTTTTTTTTTTTTTTTTTTTTTTTTTTTTTTTTTTTTTTTTTTTTTTTTTTTTTTTTTTTTTTTTTTTTTTTTTTTTTTTTTTTTTTTTTTTTTTTTTTTTTTTTTTTTTTTTTTTTTTTTTTTTTTTTTTTTTTTTTTTTTTTTTTTTTTTTTTTTTTTTTTTTTTTTTTTTTTTTTTTTTTTTTTTTTTTTTTTTTTTTTTTTTTTTTTTTTTTTTTTTTTTTTTTTTTTTTTTTTTTTTTTTTTTTTTTTTTTTTTTTTTTTTTTTTTTTTTTTTTTTTTTTTTTTTTTTTTTTTTTTTTTTTTTTTTTTTTTTTTTTTTTTTTTTTTTTTTTTTTTTTTTTTTTTTTTTTTTTTTTTTTTTTTTTTTTTTTTTTTTTTTTTTTTTTTTTTTTTTTTTTTTTTTTTTTTTTTTTTTTTTTTTTTTTTTTTTTTTTTTTTTTTTTTTTTTTTTTTTTTTTTTTTTTTTTTTTTTTTTTTTTTTTTTTTTTTTTTTTTTTTTTTTTTTTTTTTTTTTTTTTTTTTTTTTTTTTTTTTTTTTTTTTTTTTTTTTTTTTTTTTTTTTTTTTTTTTTTTTTTTTTTTTTTTTTTTTTTTTTTTTTTTTTTTTTTTTTTTTTTTTTTTTTTTTTTTTTTTTTTTTTTTTTTTTTTTTTTTTTTTTTTTTTTTTTTTTTTTTTTTTTTTTTTTTTTTTTTTTTTTTTTTTTTTTTTTTTTTTTTTTTTTTTTTTTTTTTTTTTTTTTTTTTTTTTTTTTTTTTTTTTTTTTTTTTTTTTTTTTTTTTTTTTTTTTTTTTTTTTTTTTTTTTTTTTTTTTTTTTTTTTTTTTTTTTTTTTTTTTTTTTTTTTTTTTTTTTTTTTTTTTTTTTTTTTTTTTTTTTTTTTTTTTTTTTTTTTTTTTTTTTTTTTTTTTTTTTTTTTTTTTTTTTTTTTTTTTTTTTTTTTTTTTTTTTTTTTTTTTTTTTTTTTTTTTTTTTTTTTTTTTTTTTTTTTTTTTTTTTTTTTTTTTTTTTTTTTTTTTTTTTTTTTTTTTTTTTTTTTTTTTTTTTTTTTTTTTTTTTTTTTTTTTTTTTTTTTTTTTTTTTTTTTTTTTTTTTTTTTTTTTTTTTTTTTTTTTTTTTTTTTTTTTTTTTTTTTTTTTTTTTTTTTTTTTTTTTTTTTTTTTTTTTTTTTTTTTTTTTTTTTTTTTTTTTTTTTTTTTTTTTTTTTTTTTTTTTTTTTTTTTTTTTTTTTTTTTTTTTTTTTTTTTTTTTTTTTTTTTTTTTTTTTTTTTTTTTTTTTTTTTTTTTTTTTTTTTTTTTTTTTTTTTTTTTTTTTTTTTTTTTTTTTTTTTTTTTTTTTTTTTTTTTTTTTTTTTTTTTTTTTTTTTTTTTTTTTTTTTTTTTTTTTTTTTTTTTTTTTTTTTTTTTTTTTTTTTTTTTTTTTTTTTTTTTTTTTTTTTTTTTTTTTTTTTTTTTTTTTTTTTTTTTTTTTTTTTTTTTTTTTTTTTTTTTTTTTTTTTTTTTTTTTTTTTTTTTTTTTTTTTTTTTTTTTTTTTTTTTTTTTTTTTTTTTTTTTTTTTTTTTTTTTTTTTTTTTTTTTTTTTTTTTTTTTTTTTTTTTTTTTTTTTTTTTTTTTTTTTTTTTTTTTTTTTTTTTTTTTTTTTTTTTTTTTTTTTTTTTTTTTTTTTTTTTTTTTTTTTTTTTTTTTTTTTTTTTTTTTTTTTTTTTTTTTTTTTTTTTTTTTTTTTTTTTTTTTTTTTTTTTTTTTTTTTTTTTTTTTTTTTTTTTTTTTTTTTTTTTTTTTTTTTTTTTTTTTTTTTTTTTTTTTTTTTTTTTTTTTTTTTTTTTTTTTTTTTTTTTTTTTTTTTTTTTTTTTTTTTTTTTTTTTTTTTTTTTTTTTTTTTTTTTTTTTTTTTTTTTTTTTTTTTTTTTTTTTTTTTTTTTTTTTTTTTTTTTTTTTTTTTTTTTTTTTTTTTTTTTTTTTTTTTTTTTTTTTTTTTTTTTTTTTTTTTTTTTTTTTTTTTTTTTTTTTTTTTTTTTTTTTTTTTTTTTTTTTTTTTTTTTTTTTTTTTTTTTTTTTTTTTTTTTTTTTTTTTTTTTTTTTTTTTTTTTTTTTTTTTTTTTTTTTTTTTTTTTTTTTTTTTTTTTTTTTTTTTTTTTTTTTTTTTTTTTTTTTTTTTTTTTTTTTTTTTTTTTTTTTTTTTTTTTTTTTTTTTTTTTTTTTTTTTTTTTTTTTTTTTTTTTTTTTTTTTTTTTTTTTTTTTTTTTTTTTTTTTTTTTTTTTTTTTTTTTTTTTTTTTTTTTTTTTTTTTTTTTTTTTTTTTTTTTTTTTTTTTTTTTTTTTTTTTTTTTTTTTTTTTTTTTTTTTTTTTTTTTTTTTTTTTTTTTTTTTTTTTTTTTTTTTTTTTTTTTTTTTTTTTTTTTTTTTTTTTTTTTTTTTTTTTTTTTTTTTTTTTTTTTTTTTTTTTTTTTTTTTTTTTTTTTTTTTTTTTTTTTTTTTTTTTTTTTTTTTTTTTTTTTTTTTTTTTTTTTTTTTTTTTTTTTTTTTTTTTTTTTTTTTTTTTTTTTTTTTTTTTTTTTTTTTTTTTTTTTTTTTTTTTTTTTTTTTTTTTTTTTTTTTTTTTTTTTTTTTTTTTTTTTTTTTTTTTTTTTTTTTTTTTTTTTTTTTTTTTTTTTTTTTTTTTTTTTTTTTTTTTTTTTTTTTTTTTTTTTTTTTTTTTTTTTTTTTTTTTTTTTTTTTTTTTTTTTTTTTTTTTTTTTTTTTTTTTTTTTTTTTTTTTTTTTTTTTTTTTTTTTTTTTTTTTTTTTTTTTTTTTTTTTTTTTTTTTTTTTTTTTTTTTTTTTTTTTTTTTTTTTTTTTTTTTTTTTTTTTTTTTTTTTTTTTTTTTTTTTTTTTTTTTTTTTTTTTTTTTTTTTTTTTTTTTTTTTTTTTTTTTTTTTTTTTTTTTTTTTTTTTTTTTTTTTTTTTTTTTTTTTTTTTTTTTTTTTTTTTTTTTTTTTTTTTTTTTTTTTTTTTTTTTTTTTTTTTTTTTTTTTTTTTTTTTTTTTTTTTTTTTTTTTTTTTTTTTTTTTTTTTTTTTTTTTTTTTTTTTTTTTTTTTTTTTTTTTTTTTTTTTTTTTTTTTTTTTTTTTTTTTTTTTTTTTTTTTTTTTTTTTTTTTTTTTTTTTTTTTTTTTTTTTTTTTTTTTTTTTTTTTTTTTTTTTTTTTTTTTTTTTTTTTTTTTTTTTTTTTTTTTTTTTTTTTTTTTTTTTTTTTTTTTTTTTTTTTTTTTTTTTTTTTTTTTTTTTTTTTTTTTTTTTTTTTTTTTTTTTTTTTTTTTTTTTTTTTTTTTTTTTTTTTTTTTTTTTTTTTTTTTTTTTTTTTTTTTTTTTTTTTTTTTTTTTTTTTTTTTTTTTTTTTTTTTTTTTTTTTTTTTTTTTTTTTTTTTTTTTTTTTTTTTTTTTTTTTTTTTTTTTTTTTTTTTTTTTTTTTTTTTTTTTTTTTTTTTTTTTTTTTTTTTTTTTTTTTTTTTTTTTTTTTTTTTTTTTTTTTTTTTTTTTTTTTTTTTTTTTTTTTTTTTTTTTTTTTTTTTTTTTTTTTTTTTTTTTTTTTTTTTTTTTTTTTTTTTTTTTTTTTTTTTTTTTTTTTTTTTTTTTTTTTTTTTTTTTTTTTTTTTTTTTTTTTTTTTTTTTTTTTTTTTTTTTTTTTTTTTTTTTTTTTTTTTTTTTTTTTTTTTTTTTTTTTTTTTTTTTTTTTTTTTTTTTTTTTTTTTTTTTTTTTTTTTTTTTTTTTTTTTTTTTTTTTTTTTTTTTTTTTTTTTTTTTTTTTTTTTTTTTTTTTTTTTTTTTTTTTTTTTTTTTTTTTTTTTTTTTTTTTTTTTTTTTTTTTTTTTTTTTTTTTTTTTTTTTTTTTTTTTTTTTTTTTTTTTTTTTTTTTTTTTTTTTTTTTTTTTTTTTTTTTTTTTTTTTTTTTTTTTTTTTTTTTTTTTTTTTTTTTTTTTTTTTTTTTTTTTTTTTTTTTTTTTTTTTTTTTTTTTTTTTTTTTTTTTTTTTTTTTTTTTTTTTTTTTTTTTTTTTTTTTTTTTTTTTTTTTTTTTTTTTTTTTTTTTTTTTTTTTTTTTTTTTTTTTTTTTTTTTTTTTTTTTTTTTTTTTTTTTTTTTTTTTTTTTTTTTTTTTTTTTTTTTTTTTTTTTTTTTTTTTTTTTTTTTTTTTTTTTTTTTTTTTTTTTTTTTTTTTTTTTTTTTTTTTTTTTTTTTTTTTTTTTTTTTTTTTTTTTTTTTTTTTTTTTTTTTTTTTTTTTTTTTTTTTTTTTTTTTTTTTTTTTTTTTTTTTTTTTTTTTTTTTTTTTTTTTTTTTTTTTTTTTTTTTTTTTTTTTTTTTTTTTTTTTTTTTTTTTTTTTTTTTTTTTTTTTTTTTTTTTTTTTTTTTTTTTTTTTTTTTTTTTTTTTTTTTTTTTTTTTTTTTTTTTTTTTTTTTTTTTTTTTTTTTTTTTTTTTTTTTTTTTTTTTTTTTTTTTTTTTTTTTTTTTTTTTTTTTTTTTTTTTTTTTTTTTTTTTTTTTTTTTTTTTTTTTTTTTTTTTTTTTTTTTTTTTTTTTTTTTTTTTTTTTTTTTTTTTTTTTTTTTTTTTTTTTTTTTTTTTTTTTTTTTTTTTTTTTTTTTTTTTTTTTTTTTTTTTTTTTTTTTTTTTTTTTTTTTTTTTTTTTTTTTTTTTTTTTTTTTTTTTTTTTTTTTTTTTTTTTTTTTTTTTTTTTTTTTTTTTTTTTTTTTTTTTTTTTTTTTTTTTTTTTTTTTTTTTTTTTTTTTTTTTTTTTTTTTTTTTTTTTTTTTTTTTTTTTTTTTTTTTTTTTTTTTTTTTTTTTTTTTTTTTTTTTTTTTTTTTTTTTTTTTTTTTTTTTTTTTTTTTTTTTTTTTTTTTTTTTTTTTTTTTTTTTTTTTTTTTTTTTTTTTTTTTTTTTTTTTTTTTTTTTTTTTTTTTTTTTTTTTTTTTTTTTTTTTTTTTTTTTTTTTTTTTTTTTTTTTTTTTTTTTTTTTTTTTTTTTTTTTTTTTTTTTTTTTTTTTTTTTTTTTTTTTTTTTTTTTTTTTTTTTTTTTTTTTTTTTTTTTTTTTTTTTTTTTTTTTTTTTTTTTTTTTTTTTTTTTTTTTTTTTTTTTTTTTTTTTTTTTTTTTTTTTTTTTTTTTTTTTTTTTTTTTTTTTTTTTTTTTTTTTTTTTTTTTTTTTTTTTTTTTTTTTTTTTTTTTTTTTTTTTTTTTTTTTTTTTTTTTTTTTTTTTTTTTTTTTTTTTTTTTTTTTTTTTTTTTTTTTTTTTTTTTTTTTTTTTTTTTTTTTTTTTTTTTTTTTTTTTTTTTTTTTTTTTTTTTTTTTTTTTTTTTTTTTTTTTTTTTTTTTTTTTTTTTTTTTTTTTTTTTTTTTTTTTTTTTTTTTTTTTTTTTTTTTTTTTTTTTTTTTTTTTTTTTTTTTTTTTTTTTTTTTTTTTTTTTTTTTTTTTTTTTTTTTTTTTTTTTTTTTTTTTTTTTTTTTTTTTTTTTTTTTTTTTTTTTTTTTTTTTTTTTTTTTTTTTTTTTTTTTTTTTTTTTTTTTTTTTTTTTTTTTTTTTTTTTTTTTTTTTTTTTTTTTTTTTTTTTTTTTTTTTTTTTTTTTTTTTTTTTTTTTTTTTTTTTTTTTTTTTTTTTTTTTTTTTTTTTTTTTTTTTTTTTTTTTTTTTTTTTTTTTTTTTTTTTTTTTTTTTTTTTTTTTTTTTTTTTTTTTTTTTTTTTTTTTTTTTTTTTTTTTTTTTTTTTTTTTTTTTTTTTTTTTTTTTTTTTTTTTTTTTTTTTTTTTTTTTTTTTTTTTTTTTTTTTTTTTTTTTTTTTTTTTTTTTTTTTTTTTTTTTTTTTTTTTTTTTTTTTTTTTTTTTTTTTTTTTTTTTTTTTTTTTTTTTTTTTTTTTTTTTTTTTTTTTTTTTTTTTTTTTTTTTTTTTTTTTTTTTTTTTTTTTTTTTTTTTTTTTTTTTTTTTTTTTTTTTTTTTTTTTTTTTTTTTTTTTTTTTTTTTTTTTTTTTTTTTTTTTTTTTTTTTTTTTTTTTTTTTTTTTTTTTTTTTTTTTTTTTTTTTTTTTTTTTTTTTTTTTTTTTTTTTTTTTTTTTTTTTTTTTTTTTTTTTTTTTTTTTTTTTTTTTTTTTTTTTTTTTTTTTTTTTTTTTTTTTTTTTTTTTTTTTTTTTTTTTTTTTTTTTTTTTTTTTTTTTTTTTTTTTTTTTTTTTTTTTTTTTTTTTTTTTTTTTTTTTTTTTTTTTTTTTTTTTTTTTTTTTTTTTTTTTTTTTTTTTTTTTTTTTTTTTTTTTTTTTTTTTTTTTTTTTTTTTTTTTTTTTTTTTTTTTTTTTTTTTTTTTTTTTTTTTTTTTTTTTTTTTTTTTTTTTTTTTTTTTTTTTTTTTTTTTTTTTTTTTTTTTTTTTTTTTTTTTTTTTTTTTTTTTTTTTTTTTTTTTTTTTTTTTTTTTTTTTTTTTTTTTTTTTTTTTTTTTTTTTTTTTTTTTTTTTTTTTTTTTTTTTTTTTTTTTTTTTTTTTTTTTTTTTTTTTTTTTTTTTTTTTTTTTTTTTTTTTTTTTTTTTTTTTTTTTTTTTTTTTTTTTTTTTTTTTTTTTTTTTTTTTTTTTTTTTTTTTTTTTTTTTTTTTTTTTTTTTTTTTTTTTTTTTTTTTTTTTTTTTTTTTTTTTTTTTTTTTTTTTTTTTTTTTTTTTTTTTTTTTTTTTTTTTTTTTTTTTTTTTTTTTTTTTTTTTTTTTTTTTTTTTTTTTTTTTTTTTTTTTTTTTTTTTTTTTTTTTTTTTTTTTTTTTTTTTTTTTTTTTTTTTTTTTTTTTTTTTTTTTTTTTTTTTTTTTTTTTTTTTTTTTTTTTTTTTTTTTTTTTTTTTTTTTTTTTTTTTTTTTTTTTTTTTTTTTTTTTTTTTTTTTTTTTTTTTTTTTTTTTTTTTTTTTTTTTTTTTTTTTTTTTTTTTTTTTTTTTTTTTTTTTTTTTTTTTTTTTTTTTTTTTTTTTTTTTTTTTTTTTTTTTTTTTTTTTTTTTTTTTTTTTTTTTTTTTTTTTTTTTTTTTTTTTTTTTTTTTTTTTTTTTTTTTTTTTTTTTTTTTTTTTTTTTTTTTTTTTTTTTTTTTTTTTTTTTTTTTTTTTTTTTTTTTTTTTTTTTTTTTTTTTTTTTTTTTTTTTTTTTTTTTTTTTTTTTTTTTTTTTTTTTTTTTTTTTTTTTTTTTTTTTTTTTTTTTTTTTTTTTTTTTTTTTTTTTTTTTTTTTTTTTTTTTTTTTTTTTTTTTTTTTTTTTTTTTTTTTTTTTTTTTTTTTTTTTTTTTTTTTTTTTTTTTTTTTTTTTTTTTTTTTTTTTTTTTTTTTTTTTTTTTTTTTTTTTTTTTTTTTTTTTTTTTTTTTTTTTTTTTTTTTTTTTTTTTTTTTTTTTTTTTTTTTTTTTTTTTTTTTTTTTTTTTTTTTTTTTTTTTTTTTTTTTTTTTTTTTTTTTTTTTTTTTTTTTTTTTTTTTTTTTTTTTTTTTTTTTTTTTTTTTTTTTTTTTTTTTTTTTTTTTTTTTTTTTTTTTTTTTTTTTTTTTTTTTTTTTTTTTTTTTTTTTTTTTTTTTTTTTTTTTTTTTTTTTTTTTTTTTTTTTTTTTTTTTTTTTTTTTTTTTTTTTTTTTTTTTTTTTTTTTTTTTTTTTTTTTTTTTTTTTTTTTTTTTTTTTTTTTTTTTTTTTTTTTTTTTTTTTTTTTTTTTTTTTTTTTTTTTTTTTTTTTTTTTTTTTTTTTTTTTTTTTTTTTTTTTTTTTTTTTTTTTTTTTTTTTTTTTTTTTTTTTTTTTTTTTTTTTTTTTTTTTTTTTTTTTTTTTTTTTTTTTTTTTTTTTTTTTTTTTTTTTTTTTTTTTTTTTTTTTTTTTTTTTTTTTTTTTTTTTTTTTTTTTTTTTTTTTTTTTTTTTTTTTTTTTTTTTTTTTTTTTTTTTTTTTTTTTTTTTTTTTTTTTTTTTTTTTTTTTTTTTTTTTTTTTTTTTTTTTTTTTTTTTTTTTTTTTTTTTTTTTTTTTTTTTTTTTTTTTTTTTTTTTTTTTTTTTTTTTTTTTTTTTTTTTTTTTTTTTTTTTTTTTTTTTTTTTTTTTTTTTTTTTTTTTTTTTTTTTTTTTTTTTTTTTTTTTTTTTTTTTTTTTTTTTTTTTTTTTTTTTTTTTTTTTTTTTTTTTTTTTTTTTTTTTTTTTTTTTTTTTTTTTTTTTTTTTTTTTTTTTTTTTTTTTTTTTTTTTTTTTTTTTTTTTTTTTTTTTTTTTTTTTTTTTTTTTTTTTTTTTTTTTTTTTTTTTTTTTTTTTTTTTTTTTTTTTTTTTTTTTTTTTTTTTTTTTTTTTTTTTTTTTTTTTTTTTTTTTTTTTTTTTTTTTTTTTTTTTTTTTTTTTTTTTTTTTTTTTTTTTTTTTTTTTTTTTTTTTTTTTTTTTTTTTTTTTTTTTTTTTTTTTTTTTTTTTTTTTTTTTTTTTTTTTTTTTTTTTTTTTTTTTTTTTTTTTTTTTTTTTTTTTTTTTTTTTTTTTTTTTTTTTTTTTTTTTTTTTTTTTTTTTTTTTTTTTTTTTTTTTTTTTTTTTTTTTTTTTTTTTTTTTTTTTTTTTTTTTTTTTTTTTTTTTTTTTTTTTTTTTTTTTTTTTTTTTTTTTTTTTTTTTTTTTTTTTTTTTTTTTTTTTTTTTTTTTTTTTTTTTTTTTTTTTTTTTTTTTTTTTTTTTTTTTTTTTTTTTTTTTTTTTTTTTTTTTTTTTTTTTTTTTTTTTTTTTTTTTTTTTTTTTTTTTTTTTTTTTTTTTTTTTTTTTTTTTTTTTTTTTTTTTTTTTTTTTTTTTTTTTTTTTTTTTTTTTTTTTTTTTTTTTTTTTTTTTTTTTTTTTTTTTTTTTTTTTTTTTTTTTTTTTTTTTTTTTTTTTTTTTTTTTTTTTTTTTTTTTTTTTTTTTTTTTTTTTTTTTTTTTTTTTTTTTTTTTTTTTTTTTTTTTTTTTTTTTTTTTTTTTTTTTTTTTTTTTTTTTTTTTTTTTTTTTTTTTTTTTTTTTTTTTTTTTTTTTTTTTTTTTTTTTTTTTTTTTTTTTTTTTTTTTTTTTTTTTTTTTTTTTTTTTTTTTTTTTTTTTTTTTTTTTTTTTTTTTTTTTTTTTTTTTTTTTTTTTTTTTTTTTTTTTTTTTTTTTTTTTTTTTTTTTTTTTTTTTTTTTTTTTTTTTTTTTTTTTTTTTTTTTTTTTTTTTTTTTTTTTTTTTTTTTTTTTTTTTTTTTTTTTTTTTTTTTTTTTTTTTTTTTTTTTTTTTTTTTTTTTTTTTTTTTTTTTTTTTTTTTTTTTTTTTTTTTTTTTTTTTTTTTTTTTTTTTTTTTTTTTTTTTTTTTTTTTTTTTTTTTTTTTTTTTTTTTTTTTTTTTTTTTTTTTTTTTTTTTTTTTTTTCTTTTTTTTTTTTTTTTTTTTTTTTTTTTTTTTTTTTTTTTTTTTTTTTTTTTTTTTTTTTTTTTTTTTTTTTTTTTTTTTTTTTTTTTTTTTTTTTTTTTTTTTTTTTTTTTTTTTTTTTTTTTTTTTTTTTTTTTTTTTTTTTTTTTTTTTTTTTTTTTTTTTTTTTTTTTTTTTTTTTTTTTTTTTTTTTTTTTTTTTTTTTTTTTTTTTTTTTTTTTTTTTTTTTTTTTTTTTTTTTTTTTTTTTTTTTTTTTTTTTTTTTTTTTTTTTTTTTTTTTTTTTTTTTTTTTTTTTTTTTTTTTTTTTTTTTTTTTTTTTTTTTTTTTTTTTTTTTTTTTTTTTTTTTTTTTTTTTTTTTTTTTTTTTTTTTTTTTTTTTTTTTTTTTTTTTTTTTTTTTTTTTTTTTTTTTTTTTTTTTTTTTTTTTTTTTTTTTTTTTTTTTTTTTTTTTTTTTTTTTTTTTTTTTTTTTTTTTTTTTTTTTTTTTTTTTTTTTTTTTTTTTTTTTTTTTTTTTTTTTTTTTTTTTTTTTTTTTTTTTTTTTTTTTTTTTTTTTTTTTTTTTTTTTTTTTTTTTTTTTTTTTTTTTTTTTTTTTTTTTTTTTTTTTTTTTTTTTTTTTTTTTTTTTTTTTTTTTTTTTTTTTTTTTTTTTTTTTTTTTTTTTTTTTTTTTTTTTTTTTTTTTTTTTTTTTTTTTTTTTTTTTTTTTTTTTTTTTTTTTTTTTTTTTTTTTTTTTTTTTTTTTTTTTTTTTTTTTTTTTTTTTTTTTTTTTTTTTTTTTTTTTTTTTTTTTTTTTTTTTTTTTTTTTTTTTTTTTTTTTTTTTTTTTTTTTTTTTTTTTTTTTTTTTTTTTTTTTTTTTTTTTTTTTTTTTTTTTTTTTTTTTTTTTTTTTTTTTTTTTTTTTTTTTTTTTTTTTTTTTTTTTTTTTTTTTTTTTTTTTTTTTTTTTTTTTTTTTTTTTTTTTTTTTTTTTTTTTTTTTTTTTTTTTTTTTTTTTTTTTTTTTTTTTTTTTTTTTTTTTTTTTTTTTTTTTTTTTTTTTTTTTTTTTTTTTTTTTTTTTTTTTTTTTTTTTTTTTTTTTTTTTTTTTTTTTTTTTTTTTTTTTTTTTTTTTTTTTTTTTTTTTTTTTTTTTTTTTTTTTTTTTTTTTTTTTTTTTTTTTTTTTTTTTTTTTTTTTTTTTTTTTTTTTTTTTTTTTTTTTTTTTTTTTTTTTTTTTTTTTTTTTTTTTTTTTTTTTTTTTTTTTTTTTTTTTTTTTTTTTTTTTTTTTTTTTTTTTTTTTTTTTTTTTTTTTTTTTTTTTTTTTTTTTTTTTTTTTTTTTTTTTTTTTTTTTTTTTTTTTTTTTTTTTTTTTTTTTTTTTTTTTTTTTTTTTTTTTTTTTTTTTTTTTTTTTTTTTTTTTTTTTTTTTTTTTTTTTTTTTTTTTTTTTTTTTTTTTTTTTTTTTTTTTTTTTTTTTTTTTTTTTTTTTTTTTTTTTTTTTTTTTTTTTTTTTTTTTTTTTTTTTTTTTTTTTTTTTTTTTTTTTTTTTTTTTTTTTTTTTTTTTTTTTTTTTTTTTTTTTTTTTTTTTTTTTTTTTTTTTTTTTTTTTTTTTTTTTTTTTTTTTTTTTTTTTTTTTTTTTTTTTTTTTTTTTTTTTTTTTTTTTTTTTTTTTTTTTTTTTTTTTTTTTTTTTTTTTTTTTTTTTTTTTTTTTTTTTTTTTTTTTTTTTTTTTTTTTTTTTTTTTTTTTTTTTTTTTTTTTTTTTTTTTTTTTTTTTTTTTTTTTTTTTTTTTTTTTTTTTTTTTTTTTTTTTTTTTTTTTTTTTTTTTTTTTTTTTTTTTTTTTTTTTTTTTTTTTTTTTTTTTTTTTTTTTTTTTTTTTTTTTTTTTTTTTTTTTTTTTTTTTTTTTTTTTTTTTTTTTTTTTTTTTTTTTTTTTTTTTTTTTTTTTTTTTTTTTTTTTTTTTTTTTTTTTTTTTTTTTTTTTTTTTTTTTTTTTTTTTTTTTTTTTTTTTTTTTTTTTTTTTTTTTTTTTTTTTTTTTTTTTTTTTTTTTTTTTTTTTTTTTTTTTTTTTTTTTTTTTTTTTTTTTTTTTTTTTTTTTTTTTTTTTTTTTTTTTTTTTTTTTTTTTTTTTTTTTTTTTTTTTTTTTTTTTTTTTTTTTTTTTTTTTTTTTTTTTTTTTTTTTTTTTTTTTTTTTTTTTTTTTTTTTTTTTTTTTTTTTTTTTTTTTTTTTTTTTTTTTTTTTTTTTTTTTTTTTTTTTTTTTTTTTTTTTTTTTTTTTTTTTTTTTTTTTTTTTTTTTTTTTTTTTTTTTTTTTTTTTTTTTTTTTTTTTTTTTTTTTTTTTTTTTTTTTTTTTTTTTTTTTTTTTTTTTTTTTTTTTTTTTTTTTTTTTTTTTTTTTTTTTTTTTTTTTTTTTTTTTTTTTTTTTTTTTTTTTTTTTTTTTTTTTTTTTTTTTTTTTTTTTTTTTTTTTTTTTTTTTTTTTTTTTTTTTTTTTTTTTTTTTTTTTTTTTTTTTTTTTTTTTTTTTTTTTTTTTTTTTTTTTTTTTTTTTTTTTTTTTTTTTTTTTTTTTTTTTTTTTTTTTTTTTTTTTTTTTTTTTTTTTTTTTTTTTTTTTTTTTTTTTTTTTTTTTTTTTTTTTTTTTTTTTTTTTTTTTTTTTTTTTTTTTTTTTTTTTTTTTTTTTTTTTTTTTTTTTTTTTTTTTTTTTTTTTTTTTTTTTTTTTTTTTTTTTTTTTGTTTTTTTTTTTTTTTTTTTTTTTTTTTTTTTTTTTTTTTTTTTTTTTTTTTTTTTTTTTTTTTTTTTTTTTTTTTTTTTTTTTTTTTTTTTTTTTTTTTTTTTTTTTTTTTTTTTTTTTTTTTTTTTTTTTTTTTTTTTTTTTTTTTTTTTTTTTTTTTTTTTTTTTTTTTTTTTTTTTTTTTTTTTTTTTTTTTTTTTTTTTTTTTTTTTTTTTTTTTTTTTTTTTTTTTTTTTTTTTTTTTTTTTTTTTTTTTTTTTTTTTTTTTTTTTTTTTTTTTTTTTTTTTTTTTTTTTTTTTTTTTTTTTTTTTTTTTTTTTTTTTTTTTTTTTTTTTTTTTTTTTTTTTTTTTTTTTTTTTTTTTTTTTTTTTTTTTTTTTTTTTTTTTTTTTTTTTTTTTTTTTTTTTTTTTTTTTTTTTTTTTTTTTTTTTTTTTTTTTTTTTTTTTTTTTTTTTTTTTTTTTTTTTTTTTTTTTTTTTTTTTTTTTTTTTTTTTTTTTTTTTTTTTTTTTTTTTTTTTTTTTTTTTTTTTTTTTTTTTTTTTTTTTTTTTTTTTTTTTTTTTTTTTTTTTTTTTTTTTTTTTTTTTTTTTTTTTTTTTTTTTTTTTTTTTTTTTTTTTTTTTTTTTTTTTTTTTTTTTTTTTTTTTTTTTTTTTTTTTTTTTTTTTTTTTTTTTTTTTTTTTTTTTTTTTTTTTTTTTTTTTTTTTTTTTTTTTTTTTTTTTTTTTTTTTTTTTTTTTTTTTTTTTTTTTTTTTTTTTTTTTTTTTTTTTTTTTTTTTTTTTTTTTTTTTTTTTTTTTTTTTTTTTTTTTTTTTTTTTTTTTTTTTTTTTTTTTTTTTTTTTTTTTTTTTTTTTTTTTTTTTTTTTTTTTTTTTTTTTTTTTTTTTTTTTTTTTTTTTTTTTTTTTTTTTTTTTTTTTTTTTTTTTTTTTTTTTTTTTTTTTTTTTTTTTTTTTTTTTTTTTTTTTTTTTTTTTTTTTTTTTTTTTTTTTTTTTTTTTTTTTTTTTTTTTTTTTTTTTTTTTTTTTTTTTTTTTTTTTTTTTTTTTTTTTTTTTTTTTTTTTTTTTTTTTTTTTTTTTTTTTTTTTTTTTTTTTTTTTTTTTTTTTTTTTTTTTTTTTTTTTTTTTTTTTTTTTTTTTTTTTTTTTTTTTTTTTTTTTTTTTTTTTTTTTTTTTTTTTTTTTTTTTTTTTTTTTTTTTTTTTTTTTTTTTTTTTTTTTTTTTTTTTTTTTTTTTTTTTTTTTTTTTTTTTTTTTTTTTTTTTTTTTTTTTTTTTTTTTTTTTTTTTTTTTTTTTTTTTTTTTTTTTTTTTTTTTTTTTTTTTTTTTTTTTTTTTTTTTTTTTTTTTTTTTTTTTTTTTTTTTTTTTTTTTTTTTTTTTTTTTTTTTTTTTTTTTTTTTTTTTTTTTTTTTTTTTTTTTTTTTTTTTTTTTTTTTTTTTTTTTTTTTTTTCTTTTTTTTTTTTTTTTTTTTTTTTTTTTTTTTTTTTTTTTTTTTTTTTTTTTTTTTTTTTTTTTTTTTTTTTTTTTTTTTTTTTTTTTTTTTTTTTTTTTTTTTTTTTTTTTTTTTTTTTTTTTTTTTTTTTTTTTTTTTTTTTTTTTTTTTTTTTTTTTTTTTTTTTTTTTTTTTTTTTTTTTTTTTTTTTTTTTTTTTTTTTTTTTTTTTTTTTTTTTTTTTTTTTTTTTTTTTTTTTTTTTTTTTTTTTTTTTTTTTTTTTTTTTTTTTTTTTTTTTTTTTTTTTTTTTTTTTTTTTTTTTTTTTTTTTTTTTTTTTTTTTTTTTTTTTTTTTTTTTTTTTTTTTTTTTTTTTTTTTTTTTTTTTTTTTTTTTTTTTTTTTTTTTTTTTTTTTTTTTTTTTTTTTTTTTTTTTTTTTTTTTTTTTTTTTTTTTTTTTTTTTTTTTTTTTTTTTTTTTTTTTTTTTTTTTTTTTTTTTTTTTTTTTTTTTTTTTTTTTTTTTTTTTTTTTTTTTTTTTTTTTTTTTTTTTTTTTTTTTTTTTTTTTTTTTTTTTTTTTTTTTTTTTTTTTTTTTTTTTTTTTTTTTTTTTTTTTTTTTTTTTTTTTTTTTTTTTTTTTTTTTTTTTTTTTTTTTTTTTTTTTTTTTTTTTTTTTTTTTTTTTTTTTTTTTTTTTTTTTTTTTTTTTTTTTTTTTTTTTTTTTTTTTTTTTTTTTTTTTTTTTTTTTTTTTTTTTTTTTTTTTTTTTTTTTTTTTTTTTTTTTTTTTTTTTTTTTTTTTTTTTTTTTTTTTTTTTTTTTTTTTTTTTTTTTTTTTTTTTTTTTTTTTTTTTTTTTTTTTTTTTTTTTTTTTTTTTTTTTTTTTTTTTTTTTTTTTTTTTTTTTTTTTTTTTTTTTTTTTTTTTTTTTTTTTTTTTTTTTTTTTTTTTTTTTTTTTTTTTTTTTTTTTTTTTTTTTTTTTTTTTTTTTTTTTTTTTTTTTTTTTTTTTTTTTTTTTTTTTTTTTTTTTTTTTTTTTTTTTTTTTTTTTTTTTTTTTTTTTTTTTTTTTTTTTTTTTTTTTTTTTTTTTTTTTTTTTTTTTTTTTTTTTTTTTTTTTTTTTTTTTTTTTTTTTTTTTTTTTTTTTTTTTTTTTTTTTTTTTTTTTTTTTTTTTTTTTTTTTTTTTTTTTTTTTTTTTTTTTTTTTTTTTTTTTTTTTTTTTTTTTTTTTTTTTTTTTTTTTTTTTTTTTTTTTTTTTTTTTTTTTTTTTTTTTTTTTTTTTTTTTTTTTTTTTTTTTTTTTTTTTTTTTTTTTTTTTTTTTTTTTTTTTTTTTTTTTTTTTTTTTTTTTTTTTTTTTTTTTTTTTTTTTTTTTTTTTTTTTTTTTTTTTTTTTTTTTTTTTTTTTTTTTTTTTTTTTTTTTTTTTTTTTTTTTTTTTTTTTTTTTTTTTTTTTTTTTTTTTTTTTTTTTTTTTTTTTTTTTTTTTTTTTTTTTTTTTTTTTTTTTTTTTTTTTTTTTTTTTTTTTTTTTTTTTTTTTTTTTTTTTTTTTTTTTTTTTTTTTTTTTTTTTTTTTTTTTTTTTTTTTTTTTTTTTTTTTTTTTTTTTTTTTTTTTTTTTTTTTTTTTTTTTTTTTTTTTTTTTTTTTTTTTTTTTTTTTTTTTTTTTTTTTTTTTTTTTTTTTTTTTTTTTTGTTTTTTTTTTTTTTTTTTTTTTTTTTTTTTTTTTTTTTTTTTTTTTTTTTTTTTTTTTTTTTTTTTTTTTTTTTTTTTTTTTTTTTTTTTTTTTTTTTTTTTTTTTTTTTTTTTTTTTTTTTTTTTTTTTTTTTTTTTTTTTTTTTTTTTTTTTTTTTTTTTTTTTTTTTTTTTTTTTTTTTTTTTTTTTTTTTTTTTTTTTTTTTTTTTTTTTTTTTTTTTTTTTTTTTTTTTTTTTTTTTTTTTTTTTTTTTTTTTTTTTTTTTTTTTTTTTTTTTTTTTTTTTTTTTTTTTTTTTTTTTTTTTTTTTTTTTTTTTTTTTTTTTTTTTTTTTTTTTTTTTTTTTTTTTTTTTTTTTTTTTTTTTTTTTTTTTTTTTTTTTTTTTTTTTTTTTTTTTTTTTTTTTTTTTTTTTTTTTTTTTTTTTTTTTTTTTTTTTTTTTTTTTTTTTTTTTTTTTTTTTTTTTTTTTTTTTTTTTTTTTTTTTTTTTTTTTTTTTTTTTTTTTTTTTTTTTTTTTTTTTTTTTTTTTTTTTTTTTTTTTTTTTTTTTTTTTTTTTTTTTTTTTTTTTTTTTTTTTTTTTTTTTTTTTTTTTTTTTTTTTTTTTTTTTTTTTTTTTTTTTTTTTTTTTTTTTTTTTTTTTTTTTTTTTTTTTTTTTTTTTTTTTTTTTTTTTTTTTTTTTTTTTTTTTTTTTTTTTTTTTTTTTTTTTTTTTTTTTTTTTTTTTTTTTTTTTTTTTTTTTTTTTTTTTTTTTTTTTTTTTTTTTTTTTTTTTTTTTTTTTTTTTTTTTTTTTTTTTTTTTTTTTTTTTTTTTTTTTTTTTTTTTTTTTTTTTTTTTTTTTTTTTTTTTTTTTTTTTTTTTTTTTTTTTTTTTTTTTTTTTTTTTTTTTTTTTTTTTTTTTTTTTTTTTTTTTTTTTTTTT
>JAVJIF010027724.1:0-58083 GCA_038442645.1 Agave tequilana
CCCATCACCACTAACTTTTTCTTCTCTTCACCAAAGAAAACCCAATCACCATTATCACCATCTCCACCACCACCAACACCACCACGACCACCACCCTAGTGGCAAACTCTTCCCATGGTGAACTCTTCCATTCTAGCCATTTTTGACTTCCAAAACTCACCTTCAAAAACGCCCAAATTCACCTCCTACACTACACTTGCACCAGCCCCATCTCCTCCTCCTTTGGCGCTCACCAGGCTGTGCCGACCCTCCAGGCCATGCATGGCCCAGCGCCGCCCAGGGCCATCTTCCCTCCTCTCTCTTCTTTTTCCTTTTATTTCTTTTCCCTTCTTTCTTTCTTCATTCTTTCTTTTCTTCATTTTTATGTTCTCTCTCGTCTCCTACTCTGTCTCTCTCTACCTCCCTCACTCTTCCTGTGTTCTCTCTTTCTCTCTCCTCTTTCTTTCATTCTCTCTCCCTTGATCCTTTCTCTCTCTTCCTTATGCTCTCTCCCTTGGCCGTGAACCACGATCATCAGGGCCGTAAGCTTCTCTCTCTCTCCTCTTTAGTTTCTCTCTCTATAAATATATATATTAAATTATATTATTTAATCAGTATTAAACGCGCACGCGCGTTGAGTTTTGGAGTTTCCACAGTTTTGGGATTTCGCGCCACGCTCTGTGATTATAGGTAAGTGTTCTCGCCTTCTATTTGGGTTTTCTCGCTTTGACGGGTTAATATGTATTATTTTGGGAATTGTGTATTTGTAAAATCATTATAATCGGTGGATTTATATTGTATCGATGATGTACTGTGTATGGAGGAATGTTGTAATAACATAAGAGAGATAAATTTTGTGTTTTGTACTAACACTTTATGCAGGTACTTATACAACCTTCGGGCTTAACTGCTCTGCAGTTATACAGTATAACCTTCAGGTTTAATCTTTCTGAGGTTTTAAAAATCCTCTAAACTTTCTATATGCTACGCTTGGCAGACGGACCTAACGTCAACACTTTACCGCTAACTCTGTTCGAGCGTAGTTGTCCCATGAGCACTGTTGTACCGTAAGCAGTAATATGGCGTTCATACACATGCTGCGATACATGCGTTTAGCTGTGCTGCGAGCGATAACTACGTCGGTCATGATAACATCTAGTGTTGTACATTAGCTTCACTTCAGTTTGTTTAGCCTCGCTTAGGTGTTCGCTTGCTTTCCTACTCAATAACTCGATTAACTCTTTTATTGATAATTATGAAGAGTTTGAAATCTCTACTTAAACTGTTTTCAAAAATTGAATAAGTTTTGGTGTTCGTACCGATTTTTCATATCGGTCTCATTTTCCAATTTCATGTTCTTTAATAGATGATATATGTTATACTATCGCTTGACGTGTTGTCACTGCCTGATACTTGCATGTTATTACTTGACACCTACTTGATATTATCTGACATCTGACATGTGATCACCTGATACCTGTCATGCCTGATACTTGACTCTTATAATTATCACAATATGGGAATGATGACCTGATATCTTGATTATATCTTGATATATTTCAGTACAATCTGTACTCCTGATACATCATATACTCATGCTACATCTGACATATTCTTGCTCATTCTCGTACACTGATAATTATCTAATAAACAATAAAATGAATAACTTATACCGGATAAAGAAAAAACTGATGGACTTCAATTGTGATTTTATTTACAATGGTATAGGAATGTTATGCAACTAAAATCTTGAGATTCTACCTGTTGGCCCCAGGTGTTCCGGGCAAGATAGTTCTTACACGCCGGCTATCATAATCAATTCATCATGAGTGCTTAGCAGCACAAGCCTGGATAAATGTCAGGTTAATGAGTTATTGTTTCGGACATGCACAGAACTCATTGTAAACCTAATTTATTTCTCATCATTAGTTTTCAATAACAAACCTTGACTTGCTCATATATGGATGTATGTGTGTAGAGATGTACACCAGGACACATACCGAGATATATGGGCCGGACGAGTAATAATAAAAGATGTTAATTAATAATTAGTTATTCGTATTGCACTTTGGCTTATGTAAACTCAGGATATGGTGATATGAGACATAGGGTATATGGATAAGAGTTTCCTTATTTAGATTATTCCTTCGATGTACTAGTCTCATGAAGCCATAAACTGAGTTTGTGCAGTTGATTTTGTCTGTATTTAGTATTATCGATTTATCAATTTTCTATCAGTTTTATGATGTTTTTGTTAGGAGATAACTCAGGTTATATGAACTCAGGATATGGTGACGTGAGGTATATGGTATATATATGAGGGTTTCCTATTTGGATTATTCCTTCGATGTACTAATCTCACAGATCTGTAATTTAGCTGTATAACGAGTTTTGCCATATTCACTCTACTTATTGTCTTATTGCCTGTTCCTGTATGCCTGTGCTCACGACGTGATATTTAATACGCTTATGATTCAGATTTATCGATATACGTGTGCTTATCTATGCACACCACTTGGCTCTCCGTCACCACTCGTTGGGGAGTTCTGAATCCCCTGGATCTGTATGTTCAGATCCTAAAACTTGAAACTTGTGAATTCTTTTGGTTGCTAATCAGAGTGGCACAACGAAAGCATGGATCTCCGGCAAACCATCTAAAGTCCTTTACATCCAGGCCCCCTGCTCGAGTTTTCTTTTCGTCACCCGTGAGCATCTTTTATACTATTTATATTGGTATATCTCTTTATATTCTCACATTTGCGCCTATCGGTGATGTAATATTCTTGTAATATTGTATCACTTCCTATGATGAGTTTCTAATTGTCCTCATATGTTAGAATGTATAATGCACCATGTATTTTTGTATTCTGATTCTTTCTTGCACTGATGCTTAACGCATATATGTGAAGATATTTCTGACCTGCGTATATACGTCATGGTAACGTCTCCGTATTTGCAGGATCGGGGCGTTAAGGGTGGTATCAGAGCCTAGGCTCTCACATCCTCAATACTATCAGTCAGTAAATTAATGGTAAAGAAATTTGCAACTAGAATGCATGAGTCCTAATTATAGAATCCAGCTACAAATACAAAGTTATTTATTCTCTTCTGATAATCCTTCCCTTGAATCCTGAAGCTCTTTCATCGTTTCGTTTCTCAGTTTTTCATTATCCTTAGACCAACTCGAACATGGAAAGACAGGGAAATCATGACGATTTTGGCTCTTCTCGGGGTGGTCTTAGTGGAGAAAATGTTGAATTGATGAGAACCCTGAATTGATGAAAAACCAACAGAAGTAGATAGAGATATTGCACCAGGGGTTGTTAATGGCACCCATGAGCAAAGGCCAGAAAATGTCTCGAGCTCAAAAAGCTGCAACCGGCTGTATTTTCAGGTACCGAAAAGCCATTGGATGCAGAATAATGGCTAATAGATACAACAAATTTTATGAAGGCAACCAAATCCCTGATGAGAACCTAGTAGATGTGGCCAAGATTCAGTTGAAAGATGTGGATAGAACTTGGTGGTTGGCAAAGGAAGCAAGACTAGGGAAGCCCATCACCTGAGACCAGTTCTTGAAGAATTTTTATAAGAGATTCTTCCCCATAATAGATCAGAAGGAGATGGAAGAATAATTTATCAGATTGCAGCAGAGAAACCAGACGTAGATGAATATGCTGCAGAGTTTTTGAACTTAGTCAGTTCACACCATAAATGATGTCTAATGATGAGAACTTAGCAGAAAGATTTCAGCAGGGTCTAAAGATGAACATCCCGATACTCCTTATACCCCAGCAACTAAAGACGTACTCTCAAGTCCTCATCATAGGTAAAGTGGAGCGGGTTCTGAAAAAAGAATCAGGATCAGGAACAAGATAAGTCGGGGAAGAGGATATTCCAACAGATGGATAGAGAATACCCAGTGATGGATAGAGGAGTACCAATCAGATTTAGTAATGCGCCAAAGGCTAAACGTCTGTTCCAGTATCCCCTTCAGTAGGTAATATGCAAATATTGTCGAAAGCCCGGATACATTCAACTCAAAAGTTGGATGGCCAAAGGATTGTGTCTGATATGTAGGTATAGGGATCATTCGGTGAGCAAATGTCCATTCAAAAGGACCTATCCAACACCACCAACACTTTCGGCACGAGCAGAATGAGCAGCACTTCCAGCCCCACCACTGAGAAGGAACTCAGAACCCACTGGCAGAAGAGTTTCACTCTCATCCTAGTAGCATGATCAGTCACAGAGAGGGGCAAGAGCTGGAAGAGGCCAAGTCTATAAATTTTCAGCAAAAGAAGCTGAGGTGTCAGATGAAGTAATGGCAGGATATGGAGCCTAATATCGGGAATGTGAACCCTAAAGGTGTCACCCATAACTGTTAGCCCTAATTTATCATGCCTGAGTTGGTAAATTTTTTCTTATTATAACCACTTTATCGTACTATTATCACCTCTTAGTTTTTTCGTGTTCATGCTCTTTTGCCATTTGTTTCCATCTCATTCGTGTTCATTTCTTTTTCATCACTTCCCTTTCCAGTTCCCATAGTCTTTATACCAACTTAAGATATAAATAAACTAGTAAAGTAATAACAGGACAAATATGATTCTCTCTCACCATATTCTAGCATTCTTCAATTCTAGTACACTGTATTATCTTATATCAGTCAGTTCTTCAGCTTCACATTCTATTCTTATATGTATGAACACATCATGGTGATCAGTACAAGAAGTAGGGTAGCAATCACTTATATAATCAGGCAGACGGTATCACTGCATGGGGAGCATCAGTATGAAATAAATTTTCGGGACTAGGACTTCTGTCAGACAGAGCTAAGGTATTATCTGTATTATTCCAGGAACGATCGCGATCTTTTCTATCAACTTTACAGAGCATGAGAATTTTCCTAAGTGATCTGCCGTAAAGTTGACATCAAGAAAACAGCATTTAGGACTCATTTAAGTTAGTGCGGATTCTTGATCATGTCCTTCGGGGCCATAACACTTAGCATTTCTTATGGATTTGATGAGCCACGGACCCCTGCAAGTATGGCAAGCGAGAGTCGTGTTCTAGCCATGCGAGCTCAACCAGGCGTGGGCTTTGCTGCACCCTGACGCTTAGCATTTAGCGTTACGTTACACGCTAACTTCCGAATAATCTTTACCAAGTGCGAGCCTTGTAGAGCGTTAGTTTTGCCGCACCCTAATACTTAGCGTCTGGTACTATGTTACGCAAGGGCCCTAGCTGGTCCTGACTTCGCTTGTGGCTATTTTCGTCAGAGTTTAGTGCTCTAAACCTCATTTTTTGGGTTTATTTGCTAACATATTTTCATGGATTTAATGAACCGGGTTTTCTTACTGCATCTGAACCAACTTACCATAATCTTTATTGAGGATCTGTTCAACCAACCTTGCAGCACTTGGGTGTCCCCTAGATATTGAGTTTATAATCAGGTTATCATTCACAAGATGGTTATTCTATATCCTTGTTTATGTCTTTCAAAGTGATCAACATCCAGTGTTCGGAACTCGTTATTATTAGTCAGTTCTTCATATATATAATTAGAATCAGTTTAATAGGTTTTCTTTATCTATGATATTATGGTTTACTCTTAGAACTAGAGAATAGGTAGAACTTCTATAATCTTGTCACAGACTTTTCTTCGGGGATAATTTCATGCCTATTCCCAGAGCAAGTATGCATTCTAAACAGTTAAGTACCATATTCTTGGGTCACGTCATTTCAGAAAGAAGTTATCTCCATAGATTCTAGCAGAATTTAGGCAGTGAAAATTAGCCAATCCCAGAGTCAGCTTATTTTATATTACTTAAAGTGGATCAGTCTGCAGAAGTTCTGACAAATAATTATATGAGAAAAATGGTTCAGCTACACGGTATTCAGTTATTATTGTGCCGGACAGAGATATAGGATTCAGATAGCAGTTCTGATAAAGTCTTCAGAGAAATCTAGTGACTCTTCTTATATTTCGCTTATCTTATCATTCTTAGACAGACCGAGCAGTCCAATCAAACCATTCAGATTCTTAATTGTTTTCGTCAGATAAAATTCTCTTATTAACATTTATCAGATCAGTAATAATATGATACTATCTGAAGTCATATATGGCAGGAAGCGTCGAAGACATCTAGGTATTGTGAACTTTTCTCTTAATTATTCATATTTTAATTGGTATAATCCTTGTCCCTTTCTTTTTGTTTTCATCTTCCCCCTATAAAAGTTTCAAGGATAAATTTTTTGTAAGGTGGATAGAATGTAACACCCCGTTCCCAAAATATGCACTTAGATACGTGTTATAATTTTTTGATCATATTATTTTAATTTTTTTCTCGTATTTATTTTTGTTTTATGGTTATTTATATCAGCATTTGGTATTTTGATCCGAATTTTCTGAATTCAGAATCAGCCCGAGTCTGAATCGGGGACCCCATCCCAGTGTATTAATCAATTTAACTTTTTGATAGTTAAATTTAACTGATTTCAATTTTAAAATCTCGTATTCTAATATTATAGATTTTTCATGATTTTCTGAAATTTTTCTGAATTAAATTGCAAAATCTTCCAAACTGATATAGACCATTGTCGTCAATCGATTCTTGGATTTTTAATTTACAAATAAAATTGAATTTCTAGAAATTGCTTTCATATTATTTCTTAAAATCATATTTTTTTGTCTAAATACATTTTGGAGATTTTTCTAAATTTATCAGAATTCGATCGAATTTGGTGTCGACCGGTATCGCTGGTTCATTCCAAGATTTTTAATTTGAAAACGGGGCAGAATATTTGAAATCTAATTTCATTATATGCTAATATAATATTTATTATTTTTGAAAATCGTTCTGAATCATTTCAGTCTTCAGGCTTTTCTGGAGTTTTCGATGTTTTTTCAGATTCTGAAATTTTATCCAGATATTTTTCTTTTATTTTTTATATTTTCCAAATTTCTCTTCCACTCAGTCTTTTCCTTTCCTTTCCTTTTTTTTCTTTTCTTTCCTCCTCTTTCCTTAAAGAATTCACAACCACTCAATAAATATCCCTCCAACCACTTTTCTCTCCCCTCATTTATAACGAGTACCTCAGCTCGTACCCTGAAGCAGACCTGATCTTCGTGTCTGAATTCAGCCCAGCCAGATGTGAATCGTATTTTCACCACACTCACTCACACTTATATATATATATATATATATATATATATATATATATATATATATATATATATATATATATATATATATATATATATATATATATATATATATATATATATCAATCCACTCATTCTCTCTCCAACCCAAACGCGAGTCTCAGCGTTTAGCCCAGACGCGGACCTTATCCTTGCGTTTAAGCTCATTTTAGCCGGACGCGAAGCTCCACCACTACTGACCCCTGGGACACGGGTCTCAATATTGAGACGCTGGTCTCAATTTCAAAATCCCCTAACTCATTATATATAACATACTATCTCTCTTTTCCTATTTCATTTTCCTTCTCCTCCATGTTTTCCTTTCTTCTACAGCCAGTGGCGATCCAATCTCACCTACGTCCCATCCTTGGCTGGTGACCTTGGCCAGTGACCATCTCCACCAGCCACCACAACCTCGCTCCAACCCCTCTCCTTCTCTCCCTACGCCAAAACCCATCACCACCAACTTCTTCTTCTCTTCACCAAGAAAAACCCATCACCATTACCACCTTCTCCACCACCACCAACACCACCACGACGATCACCACCACTGGCAAATTCTTCCCTATGGTGAACCCTTCCATTCTAGACATTTTTCTGCTTCCGAAACTCACCTTTGGCAATACCGAAATTCACCCCCTACACTACACTTGCACCACCTCACCTCCTCCTCCTTTGGGCCCCACCAGGCCGCACTGACCCCTTGGCGCCTGGCCACCCTCCTCCTCAAGCCGGGGCGACCCCAGCGCCGCCCAGGGCCATCTCTTCTCCTCTATCTTCTTTTTCCTTTCCTTTCTTTTCCTTTCTTTCTTTCTTCTTTCCTTCTATCTCTCTTCTTTCTTTTCTTCCTTTCTCTGTTTTCTCTCTCGTCTCCTGCTCTCTCTCCCTCTCGCTCGCTCTCTATCTCTCGCTCTCTCTACTTCCGCACTCTTTCCCCTCACTCTTCCTGTGTTCTCTTTCTTTCTCTCTCCTCTCTCTTTCATTCTCTCTCTTCTCTTATTTTCCATCTTTCTCTTGATCTTTTCTCTCTTTCCCTTGTGCTCTCTCCCCTGGCTGTGAGCAACGGCCATCAGGGCTGTGAGCTTCTCTCTTTCTCTCTTCTCTTCATTTTCTCTCTATAAATATATATACATATTATATTATATTATTTAATCGGTACTGAACGTGCACGCGCGTTGAGTTTGAAGTTTCTAAAGTTTTGGGATTCGCGTCATGCTCCATGATTATAGGCAAGTGTTCTCGTCTTCTATTTGGTTTTCCCCGCTTTGACGGGTTGAAATGCATTATTCTGGGAATTGTGTATTTGTAAAATCATTGTAATCGGTGGATTCGTATTGTATCGTTGATGTACTGCACATTGTACGGAGGAATGTTGTAATAACATAAGAGATATATATTTCTATGGTTGCTACAAACACTTTATGTAGGTATTTATACAACCTCTGGGCTTAACCACTATGTGATTTTATACTATAACCTTTGGATTTAATCTCTCTGAGGTTTTAAAAGTCCTCTGTACTTTCTATATGTTATGCCTGATAGGCAGACCTAGCGTTAGTAATTTACCGCTAACTCCATTCGAGCGTAATTACCCTGTGATCAATGTCATGCCGTGAGCGATAGTATAGCATTCACATGCATGTTGCGACATGTGTATTTAGTTGTGCTGTGAAACTAGGCGTGATAGCATTTATTGTTGTACATTAGCTTCACTTCAACTTGCTTAGCCTCGCTTGGGTGTTCGCTATGTTGCCTACTTACTTGCATACTCAATAACTCGATAACTTTTTTATTGATAATTATGAAAAGTTTAAAATCTCTACTTAAACTTTTCTCCAAAACTGAATGTTTTTCAGTGTTCGAACTGATTTTTCATATCGATACTGTTTTCCTATTTCATATTATTCGACAGATGATTTCTGATGTATTATTCCTTGACGTGATTTCACCTGCATGTTATTGGCTGATACCTTCCAATTACACCTACCTGTTATTACTTGACACTTACTTAATATTACCTGACATCTGACATGTGATCACCTGACCCCTTCCATGCCTAATACTTGACTCTTATAATTATCACAATATGAGAATGATGAGCTGACATCTTGATATTATATCTTGAAATATTCCACACAATTTGTACTCCTAATACATCATGTACTCATAATACACCTGACATGCTCCTGCTCATTTCCATACACTGATAATTATCTAATAAACAATAAAAAGGATAACTTCTACTGGGTAAGGTGGAAACTGATGGACTTCAATTGTGGTTTTGTTTACAATGGTATAAGGATGTGTTGTGCAACTTAAATCTTGAGGTTCTACCTGTGGGCTCCAGGTGTTTCAGGCGGGGTAGTTCTTACACCCTGGCTATTGTAATCAATCTACCATGAGTGCTTAGCAACACGGGCCTGGCTAAATGTCAGGTTATTGGGTCGTTGTTCAGTACATGCACGGAAACCATTGTAAACCTAATTTATTGGTCTCATCATCAGTTTTCAATAACAAACCTCGACTTGCATATGGATGTATATGTGTTGAGATGTATACCAAGACACATACCGAGATATATGGGTCAGACGAGTAATAATAAAAGATGTTAATTAATAATTAGTTGTTCGTTTTGCAATTCGAGCTGTGTGAACTCAGGATAGGTGATATGAGACATAGGATATATAGATCAGTTTTCTTGTTTGGATCATTCATTCAATGTACTAGTCTCATGAAGCCGTAAACTGAGTTTATGCAGCTGGTTTTACCTGTACTCCGTATTATCAGTTTTATCAATTTTTTATCAGTTTTATGATGTTATCGCAGTTTAGGAGACAACTCAGGTTATATGAACTCAGGATACAGTGTCGTGAGGTATATGGTATATATATGAGGGTTTCCCTTTTTGAATTATTTTTTCGACGTCCTAATCTCACAGATCTGTAATTTGGCCTGTATAACGGGTTTTGCCCTATTCACTCTACTTATTACCTCTTTGCATGTTCCTGCATGCCTATGCTCATGACACGATTTTAATGAATGCTTATGATTTAGATTTATCGATATATGTGTGCCTACCTATGCATACCACTTGGCTCTCGTCTCATCACTCGTTGGGGAGTTCTAACTCCCCTGGATCTGCTGTCCAGATCCTGAAGCTTGGAACTTGTGAATTTTTCTGGTTACTGACTAAAGTAGAGCAACGGAAGCATGGATCTCTAGCAGACCGTCCAGAGTCCTTTCCTTTAAGGCCCCTTGCTCGTCTCTCGAGTTTTCCTTTTATCACCCGTGAGCATATTTTGTACTATATATTTGGTATATCTCTTTGTATTCTCACATTTGCGCCTATCGGTGATGTAATTTTCTTGTGATATTGTATCAAATCCTGTGATGACTTTGTAATTGTCCTCATATGTTGGAATGTATAATGTACCATGTAATTTCATGCTCTGATTCTTGTCTGTACTGATCCTTAGCGTATATTGTGAGGGTATTTCTGACCTATATATATATATATGTCGCAGTAACGTCTCCGTACCCACGAGATCGGAGCGTTACAGTGAAAAAGAGGTCAGGAAATCCCATGTAGCAACCTAGAATCTTATTTAGTAAAACTGGATATCCAACTCAAGTTATACTGCATTAACTGTGGATTATAATAACAAGGCAAGTCATGTGCAAGAGTAAGTTAATGTGCTACAATTTAGGTTATCCAATAATAAACATCAGTATCATCTAATATTTCAATCATCTCATCAGTACCGTCTGATATTTCAATCATCTCCCTACCAGTGTCTCACACTACTAGTAGTTCATACTAGGATGTCTCCAGTAAAACTCATTTGGACCTGATATGTGAGTATCAGTATCGGAACAAAAAAAAGACCAAATATCTCACGTTCCTAATATTATTATTATTACCTGTCAAGTGTTGGATCAGGAGGGCAGAAAAATCACGAACGCGGTAGTAGATGCCTAGAGGTGGCCCCCACAGATACCAAGAGGTGGCCCCCACCACATGTGTGGTGTGGCACTTTGCTCCGTATGGCACTTAGCTCCACACCATATGCATTTCGAGTAATAGGTGCAAGAGGACGTGATGTGGATACCTAGAGGTGGCCCCCACAGATACCAAGAGGTGGCCCCACCACGTGTGTGGTGTGGCACTTTTCTCCATGTCGTACTTAGCTCCACTTGCCATCCTTCTGGGTTCAGGTACATGAGATGTGATACCAGTAACAAGTCAGGAGTTAGATATGAGTTATCGGGTGATTAACAGGTCAGGTGACATGATACTGAAAACATATAATTAAACATTTCAAACTCTTCACAACCAACAAAAGAATATATAGAGCATGATAGTCAAGTACAATCAAGTAGAACTAAACAAACTGGAGGCATGTCAAATGAACAGTGTTTAATCACTAAAGCATTTGGCGGGGCTATTTGGACCAAATGTGGGTCTAAAATCCGACAGAGTTTCGCTTCGGCGAATATAATGATAAAACGCTGAGCGCTAAGCATGCCCATCAGGCGTAGCTGAGAGACCCAGATGATCTAAGTGCACTCCTCTTTCGAGAAAGTGGACGAGAGCCCAGAGGCTGAAGTACCTACAGTAGGTGTTAGTACTAAACACGCACACAAACATGATAACAGAACATGACAAGCAATAATGGCTAGCGATCAAACAAGCAAAGGTAGATAAGCTGGAACAAAGCTAGCGTATAACGCTAGATGCTATCATGCTCGGTGTAGTTGCCGCTCATAATGATGCCACAATATCATACAGCTATTGCTCGTGGCGTAACTACACTCAAACGAAGATAGCAGGAAAGCGTTGTGTCCTAGACTCGCCTATCAGGCAGAGCATGAGAGCCTGGGGGCTAAACGCAACCCAAAAGTTGGGTATAGAAAGCGCTGAGGCTGAACGCAGCCCAAAAGTTGGGTATAGTACTTACAGGAGTGTTAGTGTCAAGCACACACATATAATAAAGCAGTAATAGACAACATCACAAACATGGACTATGTACAGGAAGTAAACTACCCTAATACAAGCATCCATCATAGGTATAATATATGTACAATAACAAGTACTGATACACGATACACAGAATACAATTACACACTAGAAATACAAATACAACAGGGGACTAAAATACATAATTCCCCTAAAATACAGTCAACCTGTCGAAGCGGGGACACCCAATAAGAAGGCGAGGACACTCACCTATAAATCTTTAGAAAATCGCCGCGAAATCTCAGAATCCAAAACACGTGCACGAGCACCAATATAATAAAATAGATATATTATTTTAAAGAGAGAATGTCAGAGAGGAGAGAGAACAGAGAGAGGGAAGAGAGAGAATCAAGAGAGGGAGGGAAATACATGCCACGGCTCTGGCTGGCCTCCTGCAAGGTGGCCGCCAGCCACCTGGCGGCGCGCCGACAGTGGCCAGCGCAGCCCAAAGGGAGAGGGGGAGGTATTTGTAAAGGTGGTGAGGTGTTTGGTGGTGGTGAGATGAAGTTGGTGTTGATGATTTTTTGAAAAATTGAAGGAGGAGATGATGAAATTGAGTGGAGTGGAAGGAGGAGGAGAAGTAGGAGGTTGTAATTGAGGAGGAGAAGGTGGTGATTTGGTGATGGTGGTGGATTTGGTTAAATTGAAGATGATGGTGGTGGTTTGGAGGAGGAGAAAGGATATGATAGTGTTATTAAAGTTGGTGGAGAGGGAGAGAGTTAGGGGAGAAGGAAGGCCACTGGTGGTTAGCTAGGCCAGAGAAACGCCAGCAGTGGTAGCGGTGAGGCCGGTGGTGACTTGGAGGGGAGGGAGAGAAGGATTGGATGAGGGAAAGCGAAATTGAAGAGAGACTGAGATGATGAAGATGGTGTTGTTGTTGGAGGAGAGAAAGAATTCTTGGGGAGGAGGAAGTGTCGCCTCCAGCCATGGGGGTCACCGAGGATCCGCCGGCGCCTGGTGGTGGTAGATATGGTGGCTGTGGTGGAGATGGGGGTGGATTAGAGAGATAGTTAAAGAATTGAGAGGAAAGAGATTGAGGAGAAGGAGATGGAGAAGTAGGGTTGCTTGAGGAAGAGGTGGCCGCCAAAGTGGGGACCTGTCATCAGCCAGGTCGCTGGCCATGGGTAACCAGCCAGATCGCCGACCAAAGAGAGAAAGAGAGAGAGGTTGAGGGTGGCAGAAAGTGAGAGGGAGATAGAGAGAGAAAGGTATAGAGAGAGAAATGAGATGGGGGATGGGAGTGATGGATGGAATGGGGAGGTAATGGGAGTGGTCAGCCCACGTGGGAGCCAGGGAGAAAGAAAGGAAAGAAGGAGAGAAAAGAAAGGAAAGAAGGAGAGGAAAAGATTCCAAAATAATAATATTATTATATTATCGGAAAATATCGACTATCCCTGAAAAATTCTCAAAAATACCCAGAGGTAGAAAACATCACGCTGATAAATATTATGAAATCAGCTTTTTAAATAAAATCCCATTTTTAAATTAAAAATTCTGGAATCAATTAGCGATACCGGTTGACACCAAATCCGGCCGAGTTTTGATAAATTCAAAAAAAATCTTCAAAAATTTATTAAGCTAGAAAATGAGATTCTAAGAAATAATATGAAAATAGATTTAAAAATTTAACTCTATTTGTAAATTAAAAATCCTTGAATCAATCAACGGCACCGGTCGACACCGATTTTGAAGATTTTGCAATTTAATTCGAAAAAATTTCAAAAAATCATGAAAATCTAAAATATTAGAAAACAATATTAGAAACTGACTGGTCAAATTTGACTATCATAAAGAGCAAATTGAGCAATACATTAGGATCGGGTCCCAGGTTTAGACTAGGGTTGATTCCGAGTCTGTGGGTCTAGATCCAATACAAAACAATCGAATAAATAATCATAGAAAAACAAATACGGGAAGTAAATTAAAAAATATGATCGAAAAAATCTGAATACGTATCTAAGTACGTATTCTGAAAACGGGGTGTTACATTAGGATTTTGACTGGAATGCGTCATGGAGGAACACGAAAATTTTAAAAATCAAGAATTGACATGTGTGCATGATTAATGCATAAATCAGTTGACTAATAGCATCTCAGTAGTTGACTAATAGCACAAATAGAGAGTGGGTATATCTCAATAGTCGACTGTATAATCTATTGGCACAATGGTACAATCACCGATTTTTGTTTTGATGATTACAAAAATCATGTAGTTATAAGGTACTAATCAAGTTCAAGAATGTTTGAATTTTCAAGGTTCAAGAGTTGCGATTTTATTTCATTTTTCCTCAAAAGAAAGGTGTTGAAGTACTCAAATTTATTTAAGCATGGGATTCAAGCTTGAACGATCAAAGCGTGGATTTTCGAAGAAGCCCACTTGAAGAAAACTTAGAGATTGAGTAATCCTTATAAGAATATAAAATGTTTAAGTTTAGAGCGTTGAATTGATGCTCAAGAATAGATCACACCCAAAAGATTTTTATCTAGTTTTTAATTTTTGAACAAACTTGTTTTTCAAGTAGTTTGTTCATACATGTTCACTAATATTTTGTTACAAATTTTTGTGCCTATACATATACATGTATTTCATAATTTAAATCTAGCCATAAATATTTTAGAACATATATAGAATATTTAAAAATCAGTTAACATTTAAAAAAATTTATTAATTTTGGGCTAGGTCGGTCGACCACCCCAGGTGCAAAGTCTCTGCATAGCTCCCGGTCGACCAAGTGGTCGACCTGAAAAACACCTAGAGGGGGGGGTGAATAGGTGTAAGTGCTAATCTAATAAACTAAATGCAAATTAAGTGCGCTAAATGCGGAAGCTAATGCAAATTTGCAACACACTTAATACAATCCAACAAGTGTAGCCGAATTCCCCTTGCGAGGCTCTGGACTAACTCCTCTTGATTCCCCTAAATATGGGTTGAGGCGCTATGTGAAGCTCTTGTTGGATGAGTATAGGTGATGCACAAACACACAAGCAATTCACAATGTGCACACACAATCAAGCCAAGCAATAAAGGATATGACAATAAGAGATGCAAGGCACAACACAAGCAATATATGATATGGCAGTATGAATTATGCTCAACACAAGAAAATATGATATGATATGAAGTATGATGCTTTGCACAATTATAAAGAGAGAGAGTTGAGAGACAATGGATCACAACGCAAACACCAAGATTTGTTTGGAGGTTCGAGCACCTTGCTCTACATCCCCGCCTACACCACCGTGTAGGATTTCCACTATCTCAACTCCCACCGAGGGAACCTCTACCGAAGAGGATTTCTTACAACTCTAGGAGTACCAAACTCCTCTCTCAACAACAACCTCCTCACAACCGAGGGGTTAGGCCCGTAGCCAATACAACAACCAATCCACACACCTCTACCGAAGAGGCTCACAACCAAACTCCACCTCTACCTAAGAGGGAGCAAACCAATACCACTCCGATCACCTCTACCGAAGAGGGATACAACAAATGAAGGAGGGTTTACAACAAGTGGTTCCAAAACCACAAACTCTCTTTTTCTATCTTTTTCCAGAAAACAAAGATCCTAATAGTTTAGGATAGAAGATATAGCTCAAGTGTGGAATCAAAGTGTTTTTAGAAACAAGCAACAAAGAAAAACTACTTGGGAAATCTCTTGTATAAGATAGAAAATGAAATATCAAATCAAAATCCCAAAACCTAGTTTTCTTTGATTTTTCAAAAACCCAAAAACAAATAAGATGAAATCTTTTTGGCTTAAAACCCTTTTAAAAACTCTTTTAAACACTAGAGAAAGTCTGGAATTTTTAGCTCTAAAAATCTTAGCTAAAACTATGGAGAAATGGGGTATATATAGCCCCTAGGAAAAACTAGCCGTTAGGCTGATGTGGCAGCCTGACAGGCCACCGGTCGACCGGTCCGGTCGACCGCCAACGGTCAAAATTGTGACCGTTGGGCAACAGCGGTCGACCAGCCCGGTCGACCGATAAAACCCGAGAGCAGAGCTCTCAGCTCGGTCGACCGGTCCGGTCGACCGGCTCTGTGCCTAACAGACGTGCACGTCTGTGCACGTCGGTCGACCGGAACGGTCGACCGGCCCTTTGGTGCGGTCAACCGGCACGGTCGACCGACCAGCCTGTCAGCACAAAAACAAGGTCAGAAATTTTGGGAAAAATATTTTATAAAAATCTTTTATCATTTCTGAAAATTCCATAAAACTTGTTTTATCATTTTATGTTAAAACATAAACATGTGATAAAAATTTCAAGACAATATAACAACATATCAATTCATTTTTGTGTCTTGCAAATTTTATCAAAAAACAAAACTTGTATTTTGTCAAACTTGATTTTTCCAAAACATGAATAGGGATATCAAAATAAGTTTGTTTACCAAGTTAAATCATGTATGTATAAATAGAACATATCTAATATACATATAACATATGTAAACTTGTTTTGATCAACTATTCATGAAAACCAAAAATCAAATCATAAAACGTGTGTGTTTTGTGCACTTGAGCATATCAACTAAACTAAGCTTTACAAATGGATCTAAAACTCTATCTAAACTAGGATACCTAAGTCTTCTTGACGATCTTCATCTTCAAGTAGACTTGCTCCAAAACCCGTGATTCTCCAAGTGCAAAGGTATGATCTTTAAGCTTTGGCACCGGAATCACCATGAATAGCTTCTAATCATCTTGTTGAAGCTAATCACCAACCTAATATCCTGTTAATGATCTGAAACTTAGAAACACAAGAATATTAGTAAACATAACTACATGAGTGTTGATCATCATCAAAACTAGAGTGGAAGGCCATTGGGCCAACAATCTCTCCCTTTTTGATGATGACAAAACTCATGGAGTTATATATGCATGGATTAAAGATAAGCTTCAAGGAAGCTCCCCCTTAACTCATGCATAGGGATAAACAATAAATATATGCAATGAATATTAAACATGAAACATGCATATGCATAAACAATAAATGGTTGGAATATTCAAAACAAAATAAGCTCTAGATACCAATTACAAAGTAAACTCTATATATCAATTAAACTTAATATTCTTGAGATTAAAACATAATATATGCATATAAAACATAAGCATGCATATAAAAAATGTACCAATCATGCATAGAAGTAATTTGAGTTTTATATATGCATGTTAAACTCTCAAATAATTCTCCCCCTTTTTGTCAATCATCAACAAAGGGGTAAACAATCAAAATCATAGATAAAATGAGGGGTAAAAATCTTTCTCCCCTTTTTGTCAATCAAAATAATACAAACAATGTTCTCCCCCTTTTGTCAAAAAAAAAAATCAATAAGGGGTGACTACAAACATGATATCAATTAAAAAATATGTCAATGAAGCATCTTGATACCAATAAAAAAGAATCAATATATGTTATATGCTATATACATTCATGAAGAGGAAGACGCTAAGTTAGCTTCCCTACACATATGCATTACATGAAGAAGGGATGACAAGCCCCAATTCACATAACACATATTATGTAATGCATAAGAGGAGATGTGAAGCTCCCCCTACACACGTATAACATATAAAGAAGAGTTGTCAAGCTCCTCAATTTATAATATACTCAACATGAATCTATATGTAAGAGAGATGTTAAGCTCTCCTTGCATATAGGAAATACAAATCAAAACTTTGAATATTTTCTTTAAACAAAATTTTGGAAATACCAATTGTAATTAAACATAACAAATTACCAATTGTAAAACAACATAACAAATTTTGAATGTCTAAACACAAATTTTGATACCAATTGTAAGAATATATTTCATTTTGAAAATTTGATGTTGATATCATATGTTTAAAATAACAACTTTTAATCATAAAGAGTGGGAGTACAAATACCAATTGAAATACAAAATCAAATTTTCTCCCCCTTATGAAAAACAAACTAAAAACATGCATAGTCTTGATAACAATTTAAAAGTAATCAATTTAAACAAAATTGAAACTCAAGCACTAGCATAAACACAAACATATATATGTATGAAAGATAGATACCAATAGAAATTGATATACTTGGAATTTAAAGCATACATACATACAAAACATATATGAGTATACAAGAAGATCAAAATGATACAATTGAAAGAGTTCAATGATACCAATTGACATAACAATAAGTTCAAGTGTATACATCATATTATCTACCACCCAATCATAATTCAAGTTTTAAAGATTTTCAATTTAGGGCATACATGAACATGATCTCCCATCCTACCGCCCTTAGATGGTAGGGGTTTTCAAAAATAGATTTGAAAATATAGCTTAGTTTGAAAATCACTACCAAATTGAAGAACATCGCAATTAGTTAAATGGAAAACTTGTTAACTAGTACGAAATCCTTCAAGTAAGGAATAAAACAAAATTGTTTTTCATAAACATGAAATTCACATCATATCAAACACTCAAGTTCAATTAGGCATAAATAAGACTCATGAAACAAAACATGAGCAAGCAATAGATGTGAGTGTACAAATAAAATATGAAGATCATAAATATGAAAATTAGGCAATAAGCTCAATTATTCTTTAAAACACGAAAATCATCAAAACTATCTAATCTTCAAGGCATATGTATGTCTAATACAAACTAAAGTATACATACATATCCAAAACATAACGAGTCCACAAAATATATGCATGAAGGCACGTGGCTCAAAAAGGATACTCATGTATAGTCAATAGTTTGTATAAGATGGACATATACATGAAGTTAAACACAAATACATGAAAACATGAAAAACTAAATCTTTCATTAAAACAAATATCAATTCAAGGCATATGTATGAATTGTCAACACAATAATTATACATACATATCCCTAAACACAATTGAGTCCATATATATATATTTGCATGAAAGGCAAATGACTCAAGGGGTATACATGTATATCTTAAAGTTTGGCAATACAAACATATACATGAAGTGAAATACACAATCATAAAACAAATCCAAAAATGGAATACAAGTTTGAAATGTATGAATCATCAAAACTAGACTATACTAGCACATCTAATGGGTTCAAATAAGCAATCAAGCCCAAACATATATAGATTTATTTGTAGCCCACTCTATGTACAAGTATATAACTAGTCTTAATGAAAACTAACACTTAAACATATATTCAAAACATGAAGCATCAAAAACACATATAAAAATCATCATGATAAAAGTCATCATGGAAAACTAAAACATGATTATTATGTGAATTCACATGTATTAGATTCATATAAGCATGTGTGTCTCAAATACTATATATGTATGTCAAGGATCTAATAAACATGGAATGAACATACTAATCCATAGACATCCAAAAACATGCTATAATCAAAGATGAAATATAAAGCGTGTAAACAAATAATAAGGAGTTAGGAATTGTTACCAAAACCTAGAAGGCAACCTCCTTGTCTCCAAAACTTGGTGGTCCTCTCCACCATCTCTTCCCTTGAAAGTGATGCATCCAATTTGATTTCCATGAAGTCCGGAACGCATCCACTCCAAGGTGTCATCACTCTCACGTCATGTGAGAGCCCACACCTACATCAAAAATAGGAGGGGTGGTCTTTGGTACCCACATCTTGTTGGGTCCATGGGGGTTAGTCCCTTCCCTAACCCAAACAAATTTCTTTGCTAAATTTGTAGTATGTAATCTATCAAAACAAAATTTAGCAAGGTGGCCCTTACGTCCACAATGTGTACATGAGTACACATGAGCATACATGTGTTGATGGTGTCCGTGAGGAGCATGTGTATGCCGTGTAGGGTGTGCATGCATAAAGGATGGAACTTGTTTCTTTCGAACCAAGGTTTCCAACCGTGAGTGGTTCATGGCACATTGGCTCATAGTGGAGCCCAAACAATCTACTCTCTTCTTTAGCATACAAATATCATCATTAATCCTAGAAGAAGAGGTACATGCATTAGGTAGTCTAGATGAAGAGGCTACACTAGCATGGCAAACATGTGCATCCATTTATTTTGCAAAACAATATTTTTCTTTAAACAAACATCTAAATCATTTGAAATAGAAATGATTTTATTTTCAAATCAACATTCTCTTTTAAAACAAAATCAACTTTTGAAGACAAATTTTCATTTTTCTTCAAAATAGCATGGCAATCATTTTTAGATTTTAAAAATTCATTTTCTTTAAGTGCAAGTTCTAATTGAGATCTCAATGAATCCTTTTCATTATAGACCTCAACCTTCTCTTGCAAAACACAATCAAGTCTAGCATGCAAACTTTTATTTTCTTTTTCAATATCTAGACTTTTCTTTTTTAAAATCTTATATTTTTCAATTAACTTTTCACATACTATTGAAAGTTCTTCATTTAGAGCATGGGGATCAACAATATCATTACTAGAAGAACTAGCATCATCATCACTATCTAATGGAGTTTCCGAGTGTACCTCAAGGGAGTCATTCCCTTGGACCATGAAGCATTGAGAGTTGGATTCTCCACTAGATTCCTCTTCTTGGATTTGCAATTGAAGCTTGGAGGTGTTGGTTGTTGTCAATTTGTTCCACACTGCAAAAGCGGAATCAAGATTAGAAACACATAAAAGATAATCTTTAGGAAGTGTGCTTCTAATAGCCTCTAGGGCTTGTGCATTGGCCCCTATATGATTGCAATCACCAAGATAACATCTCTTGGTGGGGGCAAGGAAGACATGCAAACCTAGGGTTTTTAGGTACATGGACATCCTATACTTCCAAACATCAATGTTGGAAGGGTCAAAGTTAGGAGGGGTCATGAAGTCCATGGTAAACTATGAATGTGCAAACAAACAAATGCAAATGAGATTAGCAAGCAAATGGATCACTCCTAGGATGTTAAGCCTAAGTATCAAGAGCACTAGCTCTGATACCATTGAAAAACACCTAGAGGGGGGGTGAATAGGTGTAAGTGCTAATCTAATAAACTAAATGCAAACTAAGTGCGCTAAATGCGGAAGCTAATGCAAATTTGCAACACACTTAATACAATCCAACAAGTGTAGCCGAATTCCCCTTGCGAGGCTCTGGACTAACTCCTCTTGATTCCCCTAGATATGGGTTGAGGCGCTATGTGAAGCTCTTGTTGGATGAGTATAGGTGATGCACAAACACACAAGCAATTCACAATGTGCACACACAATCAAGCCAAGCAATAAAGGATATGACAATAAGAGATGCAAGGCACAACACAAGCAATATATGATATGGCAGTATGAATTATGCTCAATACAAGAAAATATGATATGATATGAAGTATGATGCTTTGCACAATTATAAAGAGAGAGAGTTAGAGAGACAATGGATCACAACGCAAACACCAAGATTTGTTTGGAGGTTCGAGCACCTTGCTCTACATCCCCGCCTACACCACCGTGTAGGATTTCCACTATCTCAACTCCCACCGAGGGAACCTCTACCGAAGAGGATTTCTTACAACTCTAGGAGTACCAAACTCCTCTCTCAACAACAACCTCCTCACAACCGAGGGGTTAGGCCCGTAGCCAATACAACAACCAATCCACACACCTCTACCGAAGAGGCTCACAACCAAACTCCACCTCTACCTAAGAGGGAGCAAACCAATACCACTCCGATCACCTCTACCGAAGAGGGATACAACAAATGAAGGAGGGTTTACAACAAGTGGTTCCAAAACCACAAACTCTCTTTTTCTATCTTTTTCCAGAAAACAAAGATCCTAATAGTTTAGGATAGAAGATATAGCTCAAGTGTGGAATCAAAGTGTTTTTGGAAACAAGCAACAAAGAAAAACTACTTGGGAAATCTCTTGTATAAGATAGAAAATGAAATACCAAATCAAAATCCCAAAACCTAGTTTTCTTTGATTTTCCAAAAACCCAAAAACAAATAAGATGAAATCTTTTTGGCTTAAAACCCTTTTAAAAACTCTTTTAAACACTAGAGAAAGTCTGGAATTTTTAGCTCTAAAAATCTTAGCCAAAACTATGGAGAAATGGGGTATATATAGCCCCTAGGAAAAACTAGCCGTTAGGCTGATGTGGCAGCCTGACAGGCCACCGGTCGACCGGTCCGGTCGACCGCCAACGGTCAAAATTGTGAACGTTGGGCAACAGCGGTCGACCGGCCCGGTCGACCGATAAAACCCGAGAGCAGAGCTCTCAGCTCGGTCGACCGGTCCGGTCGACCGGCTCTGTGCCTAACAGACGTGCACGTCTGTGCACGTCGGTCGACCGGAACGGTCGACCGGCCCTTTGGTGCGGTCGACCGGCACGGTCGACCGACCAGCCTGTCAGCACAAAAACAAGGTCAGAAATTTTGGAAAAAATATTTTATAAAAATCTTTTATCATTTCTGAAAATTCCATAAAACTTGTTTTATCATTTTATGTTAAAACATAAACATGTGATAAAAATTTCAAGACAATATAACAACATATCAATTCATTTTTGTGTCTTGCAAATTTTATCAAAAAAACAAAACTTATATTTTGTCAAACTTGATTTTTCCAAAACATGAATAGGGATATCAAAATAAGTTTGTTTACCAAGTTAAATCATGTATGTATAAATAGAACATATCTAATATACATATAACATATGTAAACTTGTTTTGATCAACTATTCATGAAAACCAAAAATCAAATCATAAAACGTGTGTGTTTTGTGCACTTGAGCATATCAACTAAACTAAGCTTTACAAATAGATCTAAAACTCTATCTAAACTAGGATACCTAAGTCTTCTTGACGATCTTCATCTTCAAGTAGACTTGCTCCAAAACCCGTGATTCTCCAAGTGCAAAGGTATGATCTTTAAGATTTGGCACCGGAATCACCATGAATAGCTTCTAATCATCTTGTTGAAGCTAATCACCAACCTAATATCCTGTTAATGATCTGAAACTTAGAAACATAAGAATATTAGTAAACATAACTACATGAGTGTTGATCATCATCAAAACTAGAGTGGAAGGCCATTGGGCCAACACGACCATATGTGCATATGAACATAAACATGTCTGTGCACGTTTGTCGGCGACCGACCGGTCGACCATCAAACCTAGGGTGCTCTCTGTTATTAGTTTTCAGCTGACCGACCGGAAGACCGACTGTATTACAAACGTTTCCTTATTCTATGTTTGTAGCTCGGTTGACTGACCGGTCGACCGACTTTCCCATTGACTATTTTTATATCCATTGGTGGTCGACCGTTGACCTGTGTCTACTATAATAACAGCTAGTTATTGAATCTATATGATTTCTTACTTTTCCCAATGGGTATATTTTCTATTGTAGGGTCTAATCACTTATATTAAGCTTAGTTTCCCCTCTAATAACATTTACCTATTGCTTATATATATGACTCATTTATAGAGGATTTTCATAAGAAGTTTTTATCAAGAGAAAACAAATTTTACAAGAAAAATCAAATTTTTGTTTTCAAGTTTTAGAGTTTTCAAGTTTCAAGAACTCTTAATTCCAAATCAATTTTTACAAGTTTTAAACTCTTAAGTTCATTCTTTTTAACTGATTTTTTCTCTCACACAAACTTTTTAGGCTTCACTTCTCTATTCTATACTCTAGAAAGTTGTAATGAGAGAGTTTGTGATCTTTGTGATCACCAAGAGCTTGTAAGTTTCATTGGCTTTGTGCTACCTCTTGTGGAGGGGAATGAAAGTTAGAATTGTAGCTCCGGGTCTTGTGTAAATCATTGTTGTTGTGATTCCTTTATGAAAATCCTTCATGCGGTGAAGGCGACGACGTAGAGCGAGTTGCTCAAACCTCGAAACCAATTCTTTGTGTTTATAATTTTCGTTTCTCTCTCTTACTCATACTCTATTGCTTATACTTGTTTTATTGCTTTCATTATCTTTTATTCTACTTGCTCTATATATTCTTGCATTATTCATCCTTGTCAGTTTTCCTCATTTAAATAAGAAGATAATTGTGCACCTCAACTTTTATTCAAGAGGAATTAAGAAAAGAAGTTCTAGAGCCCTAAATTAGGAATTCGCCTTCACTTCTTTTTTTTGAGTGGACCATTTTTATTATTTTAATTGTTACATTTCCGCATTAGATTAGCATTTCACTTATTCACCCTCTCTAGGTGACTTTCATAGTTGACTAGTAAGCATGATTAGTCGACTAATCTGACTAATGGCGCTACTAGCAGTTTTCTTTTGTGATTCTGATTGTCGTTTGAGTTCAACTCGAGTTTCTTTTTTTTCTGAGGCATGTTGTTCATATTGCTGGCGTTTGTGCAAGACTAGAATGATCCTATGGTGTATAAATAACCCCATAGGATGGTCTTCAATGTATTATTCAATAATTAAGAAAAAAAAGATTCGTGAGAGAAGTTTTAGCCTCAAGAGTTCGCTGTTCTAGATGGCCATCAAAGGGTTTGTAATTTTCTTGGTGAGAGGTTTGAGTGTTTCTTATTGTACGCCTCAGTTTAAATAAAGTTTCTCCCCTTTCTCCCGTGAACGTACACACGATCTGTTTGATCGGTGAAACCACGTTAAATTGTGTGTTGGCTTTCTCTACTTCAGAATATCTTATCTCTTATTCTCTTCTTCTTCAAGTTGCACTTTTTCTTTTCTTCGCTGCGCTGATCTCAACAATTGGTATCAGAGCATATCAGTTCATTGCAACAGAAGAAACAAAAGTGAGAGCTTGGTGGCGAGGAAGTCGATGACCAGGTGGCCGTCGGATTACCGGTTGGCGTAGTAGTTGAAGAAGGTGATGCCGTAGGGGGGAGACTTGACACGGAGGTGAAGGACCGGGGACCGGGGGCCGGTGGCGGAGCGGGTGTTCCTGGTGTCGGTGTACAAGTCTCCGAAGGCGTAGATTTTGGAGAAATGGTGGGGGGAGAAGAAGAGGAGGAGTGAGATGGGGGACGTAGCCATGGAGAGTAGTTGCAGATTGTTTGGTCTGTTTCTACGTTGAAGGAGATTGTAGTTTATATAGTTGGAAAACTGAGAGGATTGAAACAATCTTTTTTTTTTTATTTTCAAAGAGGAGTAAATGGAAGTTGATGTGAGTAGTTAGGAGAATGGCTGATTCAGCACAAGACGTTAATGAGAGGAGTGATGGTGGCTGCAGAGGTGATGTTCCAATATTGTCAGGGCTCAGGGCACCGACTTTATCGGGGAATCCTATGGATTTGTAACACACAAGGTTGGAGGTGGGTAATTTAAGATAATAGTGCGCGCATAAATTTATGAAAATTCTCCAATTTCCATGGTAACTTGTAACTCACATTTCTAACATATAGAATCTAGTTTAGCAATGGGGTTTGGTTTCTAAACCGAGGTTTTATAAGGGGTTAAGACCCAAACTCTAAAAGTTAAACTGCATTCTCTTTGATAACCATCTTAAAGTTAAGTAAATTCTAGTGAACCCTCAAAAGTTGTGTTTGGCAATTATTTTGATGTTTCTCGGATCTCAGTTTCAATTACAAATTTGTCTCGGAAACCAATGTTCAAAAACTCTTCTCTAACTAAAGATTTGAAAAATTAAGAAAAAATTCATGATAGTTATACATATTTGATAGTTCATGATAATTTTTTTGAAAACGGAGAAATTTGCAATCAAGAAATAAGAAATAAGTCAAAATTTTCCCCCCTAACTGCTTTGGCCCAATACGAAGAGATTACGGCCCAAGTGTGCAAACTGCAGGCTAAAAACAAGGCTCAAGTCAGTAAGGTCTCTCGGAGGCCCTTTAACCAATTGCGGGGGACAATGTTTCTCCTCATCTTCTCCTCCTGCTTCTAGAAACCTTTTTTCATAGTCATTAGTCAGTCCTTGGAAAACATTTTTTGGGCCAGCAGTCAACACTTGATGCAGTTATCCCGTGTAATATCTTTACAAAAATAATTAAAAAAAGCTTTTATTAGAAACAAAAGCAAAGTCAAAATGCTAGGATTACCTCATTTGAATATTAATTTGAATCTTTTCAACCGCTCCAAAGAAAGAAGCTAGATTTGACAACGAATCCAGCCTACCCAAAGAGTGTTGCGAACTTGTTGCGCGCGCCGGGCAACAACTAATTGAGGACCCCCAAACAACTAAGAGAGATGCATCAAAGAAGTACCCAAAAGATAAGAACAAATAAACAAGAGAGAAAGTCAAATATAATATTTAACGACGTTCGACAATTGTAGAAAAAACTTTTATAGTGAAATGATTCAATGGCTATTCAATGAGTGGGAAGGGCTCGAATTGTACATAGAGTAGTTGAGAAATTTGTTAAAGACTATTAGATCAGGTTATGGGTGAGTAACCCATGTTTATTATCCTAAAGGATCCTTGCGCATAATTACTAATTCTGGTAAGTTGCGGCTATGTCTCTTCTAAATTATTGTCATTTAGTCTTATCACAAATAATTGCACTACAAGTTGATGAAGTCTTTCTAATATTGTCCACCTTCTTTCCTCATACTGCATTAGACTGAATTATCCGTGTCACAAAGCAAGGATATGATTTTTCACTAGTAGGAGGGAAAGATTTTATGATGGTTCCTTTATATGAATAATCAAGTTAGCCCGATGAACGATTGAAGGTCATAAGATACAAATTTGAATTCAACCATGAATGAAATAAATTCAAATCTATTCAATTAAACAAGAGATAAGGATCAAATAAATTAAGGCTGTTTTTAGCATTTATATATTCAAAAGATTAAATTATCTTTTAACAAGATAAGCAAGATTGAACTGATTGCTAAGATATTGCTCTGATACCAAATGTTAGCAATTTTCAAAAATAGATTGATTATATAAAAACTTAAGAGCGGAAGGAAGAGATCGTACCTCCAGCCATAGCAATCGAATTCAAATCTTACTGTAATAAAATAAAGAACACCAAAATTTTGAGATTCGTTGGCTAGTCAAAACTTTATATTTATAAAAAGATGGATCTCATAGACTTTCTTATAGACTAGAGACCCTTATCCCTTAAAAATAAAATTTTCTCTTAATATGCCCTTTTCCCATCAAAAAGGATATATAAATAGGAGTAAGATGGGTAGTTGTAACTCCACAAACTGTGTCCCATATTTTAGAAAAAATAAACTTCTATTTGGTTATAAAACTGAAAAATAGTTATATTTTATCAAAACAAAATAATATCAAACAGTTACACGATAAACATTTGATGGCAAAAAAAAAATCATGAAAAGACGAATTAGGTAGTTGAGTATCAAGAGGTATTAAGTTTAACCTTAAGAGATGTAAGTTTTATATGAAAGTTAAGTGAATGATCCTTTAGTATAGAAACGCTTCTCGCAATTTACCCAACTAAAGAATGTTCATGACATTTTCTTTTTTTTAATTTGTGTTTTGTTGTAATTGAGCTCTTCAACAAAGAGAACATCTTGATTTTTTTACATTGATTGACATTAGATCAATGGACATTTTCCCAGTGAACTTAATATAAAAAAGAGAGTTGATGTTTTTGTACTTTGTACAATCGTTCACCTTGTGTTGTTGTTATTATCATTTTGCATTATTAGTCAGCCTCAGTCACCAACACACAAATGTTTTAAACGGCTGAGATGGATCTCAATCAATCATCACCCTTTTCCTTTATTAAGTTCAAAATTTGTTATTAATTAACTAATAACAATAATTAATGCCTTAATTAGATACTTTATAAGAGAAGTTTTCGCATGCTTGATGATGCAGCGAAGTAGACTAATTTGTTCAACTTTTTTCTCTTTGGTGAGGACTAGAAATTTAATGCTCTATAAATTATTTGCCTCTTGAGTTGAAGCAAAAAAGATTTGAGATTTATTAGTCTCCTAAAACAACGTGATCATCGCCATCAACTTTGAAAATATTCTGTTTATTGTACTAATAACAATATATTCAAGAAAAAGGACAAAAATTTCTTCAAATAATGATAATTACTATGATATCTCAAAACTTAAACACGCAGTGTTGTCTTGATTCTCTGGCTAATTTTGGCACATATATTTATCATCATCGTAAATTCAGGAACAAATACAACTAGCCTCCAAGAAATGCTTGTAGGGTCTAGATCTATATTTTTTTGTATAGGAATCAAATTTTTAGATTTGATTTAGGATTTGATTAGTATTAGAAATTTAACATTTATTTTCATTAATTTTTTTCCCTTGAGAAAGAGGACGGAGGTCACCTTCCATCTATACACACATCACTAATTATCCAAATTAAATCTCCCATTTGACAATTACCGAGATTGAACTCGGAAATTTCACCTCGAAAGGTGTCACGCCTCCCTCCAAAAAAATGTGGAAACCGAGTCGTGAAGAGAGTCGGCGATGTATATACGCGAAGAGAATACCCCACATATACACGTTAAGCCTAAAGTAACCTGACCAAGCTATAAAAGTCTACTAAATTAATATCACTGCAACACTAAATATAGATATCAACACATGATATCATCTAAATACAGAAATGGAATAGAAGCTAAGTCTGATATATAGGAATCAAAGAATAATAGCAGGAATAAAGGAAGGCAATAATACCAGAATAGGGAGAGACACCAGCTCCTCGCAAACATGTACGATCTCAACGAACAACTGATCAATAAGATGAAACATCCAATATCTAAACTTACAAATCCAAGGTCATTAGAAAGCAACCCAATGAGTGTGTAAAATAAAAAGAAAAAGTGCACATGCATATAATGTGTGAGCAATATGAAATGAAACTATAAAACTATAACAGGTAAGAGACAGTATGCATATCATTAATGAACAGTAATAAAAATCAATCAATAACAGAGTTAGATGTATAACCAGGTCATGTGTACTATCGGGTATCTATCATGGCATACATGTATCAGATGTCTATCATATCATATACGAGTACAGTCAGGTGAGTACAGTCGATTACAGTACATAATAACAGTTTATCATTATTAATTATGTCAGCGAACACCAATTGCCACCTGTAATAGACGCATTCTATACTACGCCTACTACACGTGTCAATCAGAATCCTAAGTTATTAAAATCAATCGATTCGAGACATTATCCATGTTTCAGGTGGGTTCCGTACATACCCGAAAACCACGACCCGATCATCTGGTGCTGAATCAGGTCCTACCGCTAGGTAGTTAATAACAATAACAATATGAACAATACGGGATATCAGTCATCCCCCAGAATCCTGCAGTGGAACTGTATCTCGGCTGCACACCTGTATCTTAGGTCCACCCAAAATAGAAATGTTGTCTCCTCCATCAATTTTCTCAATCCTGGTGTAAGTTGTCTATTTACATTATTTATTTACAACAACCAATATCCATGTTATTTCAATTACTAGGACGATACGGTGACAGTAACGATGCCAATGGTGATAACAATAACAATATGGACAATGTTACCGTGTAAATGGTAGAACAATAGAATAATGCATGTGTTACGGTCTGATAATATTTTTCAGTAACTTTCAATAACATGAATTAATACAATAACAAATCCTGATACTGCTCAATAGATAGTATCATCTAGAACTGATCAACATCTCATCCATCTGTATTAAAGAGATATCACTAACTGATCCATCAGCTCATAGTCTCAATACAATCTCGTGAACATCAAGTACCAATCCATATCAAAGTAATCTGGTACAGTAAACCACCATCTCAATGAATTAATAATCAGTTCTCTTACCCTATTAATCTATTCTGATCCTCAAGTCATCTATATATCCATCCTCTAAGTCACCAGTATATCCAAGTCTTAACATATATAACTACTGAGTTACACATAACCAATCCTCATATCCAATCCGATCAAGATTATCACACATTCTCACTTCTTTCAAGGTTAATCACAATATCCAACATAAAGAATATCCATCTTAGGTTAACTCCAAATCTAACTAAGTCCATACATAGATCTAAGCATCAAGGTAGAATAAGTCTTCTAGTAAAATAATATTATATTCTATCAGTCCTCAATATCTAAAAAGATTATTATCTAAATAATCACCAAACAATTGCCTCATAAATACTTTACATGAAAAGTACCACTCATTCACAACATGAACTAGGCCAATCAGTAGGTCCAGTCAAGTCACAGTCTAAGGCATATCACTATCAGTCTGGGATCCAGAACAGTAAACAATTTACATATGAAATGATAGGATAAGAATATCTCAGTAACAACCACCAAGTCCATATATGTCTAGTTACCAAAGTATATCTAATTTATCATCACCAAAATATTCACTTTCCCACATTATAGTACTCTGTGATTTCTACTCCACTATATATCTGTATAATTCACTAGTCAACTAATCTAGTCTGCTTCCCTATCTCCAGTAAAATACTATTTCAATAAAAGTCACTGACCAATCCAAGCATGAATAGATTCAATAAATTCAATATATTAGAAATCGATAAAGGAAAATATGTACTACTCAGTATCAAAATATTGTGTCCATATTAAACATCAACAGTATATCCAATCCATTCTCTATCCTCAAGTCAATCTTCACTCAAATATAATCCACTGCTAAGCCCCAACATATAAGACTCCATATATTAATGAAGCAACAGTCTTATTAACTAATCCTCAAATTTACAATTAAATTTCTCATCCGATTATTATTAATAAGGAAAATCAAGACTAATACTCATCTGCCTAAAATAATGAAACGAATCAACAAAAGTGTTCATTTCAGAGTATACGATATATTAATAAGATAATATCAGAGCACCGTGGTATAACAATAGTTGTCAGCATGAATAGAATAATGCAGAATCATATATACATTCGCATAAAACAATAAGATAAAAAAATGCTGAAATTAGAAACAAACCAATAAACAAACACATGAAATGACGTGGTTTTGGATTCGAATCGTTGTTTGGTCTTTATTATACTAACTGGTACAGCTCTCCAGATCATCTCATGGGTCGGTCTTCGAATCGACAGTATATCTGGTCCACAACGAATCGCTGTTTGGTCTTTATAATACACACACGTACATACACTTATATACATACATATATATACATGCTTACACTTTCATATAATAACACACACTCATTATACCCAACACATATGTATACATGCAACCCAATCACACAAATAACACACATACATAAACATCCATACACACCTATGCAGGCACGCATACAATTTATAAGCATACACTAATTAATTAAAACACCCAATCATATTTACAAAGAGAGAGGAGAAGAAAGGAGGGACTCACGCAAGGGGGAAGGCATGGCTAAGGGGTGGCTCCGGCACGCGGACGGAGGCCGCAGACAAGATGGAGGCCGTCGAAGGTCATCGGAGGCTCTGATCGGGGAAAAATTGCGCACGAAAAGTGTATGTTTTGAAATCAAGAGTTAAAGTGTGTGTGCTTTGTCTTCCTCGATACTTCCGTTATAGCATAGAGGCTAAAACGAGTCGAATTCATATGGACGGGAGGCGATAGAAGCTTACACGGTATGTTCACGTGTATGTTAAAAGTTCTTCAATGTTTTAAAGAATGAAAAAGAGAAGAGTACAGTGAAACACGAAGATGTGGGAAACATAGAAGAAATGGTTTTTGTGGTTTTTGATATATTTCTAAAACAAAGTAAAAATGTAAAAAAACCCATGGCTCCTACCTATTAATGGCTCCACTAACTATGCTAACCTCTTAGTGATAGGTGCCTCACATGTATCCTTGACCATCACTAGTCCTTAGTTCAAGAGCGTTTCAAAGTATGACCCATGTGAAAACTTTCACATCCAAACTCAACAAAACAAGTGCAAGCTACCCTTAAACCATCAAAACTAAACAAGAGTATGCATTGAATAAAGTAATATTACCTTGTTAGAAAGTTAGAATGTTAAAGTGTTAGAATCCATCATCATGAGTCATCAATGGCTCTTACAAGAGTAAGGCCAAGTAGAGGCTATTAGATTCATTTGGATTTTCAAGTAAGAAGTTAGCAAGTTAGTGGTTAATAGTTAGTTGCCATGAGAGAAAATTAGCTAAACATGTAAAAGGAGTTAGAGAAGAAAATAAAGAGAGGTAAAGAGAGAACTTTTCATAGATTGTCACATTCTATTTCAAGCACTCTTGCTTTCCAACCATGTACCATTCTCTCTCCTATTACAAGATTTAAAAGAAATGAAAAATACAAGGGAGGAAGAAGAACAACAACTAAAATAAACTACTTAAAACTACAATAAGAGAAAAACCCTAAAAACTAACCTAAAAACACATCAAAACTCCTCCTCCCTGAGCTCTGGAAAGTCCCGGGTATTTATAAACGAAGAGGGGTACCGAGGACAGTGTGGAGCCGCGCGTCGAATCTCGACATGCGGCTTCATACAAGAGCCGCGGAAACACGGCAATGGACGCGTTTCCACGGCCATAGTATGGCCGTGCGCGCAACGACGCCTGCCGCTTGCTGTCCTGTCGCTCCCTTGTCGGTTGTACTTGTTGGTTTCCAGATTTGGGCCCCTAGTTTTGACGAAACTATCCTCCAAAGTCATTGGCTATCTTAGTAAGTTTTTAATCACCAATTAAATGGTGATTTTGGGTCTTATTCTTCATTTCATGCCATGGACCTAAAAACACACAAGAGAGTTATTATTAGCAGAATTTAATATTAAATAAATGTGAAGATATGGTATAAAATATGCAGTTTTAGAGACTAATCACACTCCCACACTTATCTTTTACTCATCCCGAGCAAAACAAAAAACTAACTAAGAAAATTATTACACCACTTTCGCAGGTGACGCGATTGCACTGAGCATGTGCAATAAGCCGTTAAACCTCTAGGTTTTCCCTAGAGGAGTTTTGTCTCCTAAGGGATTTCAGCGGATTACACCCACAAAATCCATAGAGAAATAAATCAAATGTTAGTATTTTGAAAACGCAATTTGAAATAGAGAAAAGTGTTAAAATATTTTTTGCGAAAATTTAAGTGATCCAAGATCATAGGTTAACCAGAAATTTTTTCCTTAAACTAAATTGAAATACAAAATCTTGTTATCAATTAAATGTAAGAATTTAAAATTGAATTGATTCTTTTGATTTTTCATAAAACTCTTAGAAAATATGCACTTTGTGAACTGTGAAGATTTTTGGGATATTGACTCTAACTTTCATGCCATTTATTTATTTATATTATTATTATTTTCTTCTTTTAGTTTTCTTAGGCTTTCTAACTTACCCGGGTAGTGAGCCTTTAGCCGGTGACTCCCAAACTAGATTGTTTTAGGGTACTAGATGAGAAAACATCTTTCGGACTTAAGGACTCGAGCAAACAAGGCCACAAAACTAAAGGGGATTATTTTGTTTTTATCCACCGTTTTAAGCGTGAATAATCGTACTTCCTGAGGCATTATTACCCAACTTCAATAAGTGGTTTTATCATCATTTTTTATTATTTTTTTATGGCATTTTTATGACATTTTCAGTCTTTGTTTCAATCCCAAAAAATTGTGTAAGTGCGAAGTGCATATATCTAAGGCAAAAAATTCAAGATCAAATTATCTTTCCAATCTTACTTCCTTATCCTAAAATTTAAACAAGATCTATTATTTTGACCCGGTTTAAAAATTCATAATTTTAGGTCTTCCTAATTCCTGAGATAATCTTAATTTTCTTAAAAATAGATCAAAACTATTTCTCTTATTTCAAAAAGTTTCTTAAAAAGAAAAGAAAAGAGTTTCTAAACAAAAGAAAAACTTGAAAATTTCCTAAAAAGCAGTGTAAAAGAAAGAAAATTTAAAACAACCTGTGTTAGTAAACCCTCCCCCATACTTATGTCATGCATTGTCCTCAATGCATCATGAGTGTGTATATATATAAAATAAATGAAAAAAGAAGGAAAATTATCTCATGGTGGTGGCTCCGATGGTGGTTTGATTGGTCCACGAAATGCAGCCCAATTCAAAAATTGTGAATCTTACAGGAACCCACCAGTGACCTCTCTAATACGACCCAGTAAAATGTTGGGAAATTGTATGATCTTATTAAAAAAATTACCCCCCATCCAATTTTTAATTTTCAAAAATAATTACTGAGTCATTTTCTTCAACATCCTTATCCAATGATGAAGTGTGATTTTGAGAGATGATTGATTTGGACTCAAATAGAAAAGGAACAAAAACCGATACCGAATCGGAAATTTGACTCATATCAAGTCGAGATCAAAGGTGAGAGTCAAAAATGGGGTCCAAACCAAAGAATTGATGTTCACACACTTTCCCAATCAATGAAGTGTGATCAGAAGATATTGGTGATTCAATTTCATAGTGTACCGGTATAAGATTCAATGTTGCCTACAGAATAGAGAAAAAATTTGGTAAAGATATCGGGGTCATTATGGAATCAAAAAGTGAAATGGAATCACTAACATAAGGTTCGGGATCACATTCATGTTCAATTTCAATTTCAGGAAAAGGAAAACTTGCCAGAATGTCAAGGCGATTTTCATAACTTGGAGTTTGGTCAAGTTTAAATGTGCACTCTGAAATTGAATCTTGGTTTCTAAAATAACATGATTCTTGGGACCAATCGATAGAGTTAGGGATATAAGGATTGGTCAGAATTTTGAGTCTGAATCATGTCTTCCATACGCTTTTCAATTGGTTCTTCTTAAAAAGGTAAGTATGGAAGTTGATTTTGAAAATTGTGGTGAGATTGTGAGTCTATCAGATGTTGTAATTGCTGCTCGGACTCACGCAAGGGTTCTATACTCAAGTCCAGTATTGATGGTTGTTCATTTTGAATCGGTGAGAGTGAAAAAAATGAGTAGGACTCTTAAAAATTTGGTTGAGATGATGAGTCCAACATATTTTGAAATTGTTGCAGTGTTTCACAAAAGACTTCCAAACGCTTTTCTAACTCAGATTCTTCTTCAATTGGATGTTCTAGAAAAGGAGTATATAGAGTTTGATTTGGGAAGGATTGTGAATTGAGCAAATTTTGAATTTGTTGTTGGGACTCAAGCATGAATTCCATACTCCTTTTCAAATTGGATTTTTCTTCGGTTGGTGGAACAGGAAAGGAGGATATGAATCCAAATCGGGAAAGAAAATTGTGGACAATGTGCTTGAAAATTTGACTCAGGGGAGGTGAATCCTCATTGGCTCTATGAAGAGTTGAAAATATTTTGAAAATTATGGTCATAAGATTGGGGGTAGGGTCATATTGAGTCGGATAATCCCAACTCGGCATATATGGTTAGTTCATGTTATACATAGCCGGGTTGGAGTTATCCAAGTCAAATGAGATCGGGGTGAAATATGAATTCATATTGGGATTGAAAAAATTATTATTGTTAAAATCCATTTCACAATTTACAGAAAAGAAAAACAAACAAACAAACAAATAAACAAATAAAGTAAAAAAAAAGAAAACAAGCCTACACTAGGGTTGACTTAGACCTAGACGACTCCTAACTGGTTAGATTATCCACGGGGGGTACATTGTTAGAATCTGACCATGAGTTAATTGGCCAGGTAGGGGCAAGATCAGTGGGAGGTATCCGTGCAGGAGCAACGGGCCTAATTATGCCAAATCACTGTTCTTCGAGGTTTCGCCTCTCAACCCCAACCTTCGACACCGATTTGACAAGAGTCAACTTCTAACAACTTTCCCTTAAGTCAATCTCTTAAATGAGTCTGAGATGTCACTAGGGGCCAACGTCTAGCAAGTTTTATTTAAGCTTGGGTTGTGTGAGTGGGGAGGTGAATTTTGGGCTAAGAGAAGGTAATTACTTCCCCACCTTATGTTGTATTGGGTGTTGCCCTGAAGTTCAATTCGTGCAAGTGTTCAATATAGATAAGAATGAACACACAAAGGAGTAAATCACCCACGTGTTTATCCTAACTATATGCAATGCATTATGTACACCTCCTTCAAGATCACAACAACACAAGAACAAAGTATAGTATATTAGAATTGAAATTGACACGTGCCTAGATGCAAATGTCTAAACCGTTTTAAAACATTCAATTACCGTATTTTAGTTCTTAAAATTATTATAGTACACAGGTAATATAAATAAAAGGTAGCAGCAGAATATAATAATATACAAGAATTTACTCAACCACACAAAAGCAAGTGTGGACCTCTGCAATACTAAAAATTTGACCTGGACACCAAAAAACAAAGAAGAGAAGTTAACAAAAATGTGAAATCAAACCGTTTCCATCCTCAGCAACGGCGCCAAAATTTGATCGGGGGAAATCGCGCACAAAAAGTGTATGTTTTGAAATCAAGAGTTAAAGTGTGTGTGCTTTGGCTTCCTCGATACTTCCGTTATAGCACAGAGGCTAAAACGAGTCGAATCCATAAGGACGGGAGGTGATTGAAGCTTACACGGTATGTTCGTGTGTATGTTAAAAGTTCTTCAATATTTTAAAGAATGAAAAGAAAAGAAAACAAAGAATGAAAAAGAGAAGAGTACGGTGAAACACGAAGAAGTAGGAAACATAAAAGAAATAGTTTTGTGATTTTTGATATATTTCTAAAACAAAGTAAAAATGTAAGAAAACTCATGGCTACTAACTACTAATGGCTCTACTAACCATGCTAACATCTTAATGATAGTTGCCTCACATGTATCCTTGGCCATCACTAGTCCTTGGTTCAAGAGCGTTTCAAAGCATAACCCATGCGATAACTTTCACATCCAAACTCAACAAACAAGTACAAGCTATACTTAAACCATCAAAACTAAATAAGAGTAAGCATAGAATAAAGTAATGTTAGCTTGTTAGAGAGTTAGGATGTTAGAGTGTTAGAATCTATCATCATGAGCCATCAATGGCTCTTGCAAGAGCAAGGCCAAGTAGAGGCTATTAGATTCATGTGGATTATCAAGTAAGAAGTTAGCAAGTTAGTGGTAAGTAGTTAGTTGACATGAGAGAAAATTAGCTAAACATGTAAAAGGAGTTAGAGAAGAAAATAAAGAGAGGTAAAGAGAGAACCTTTCTTAAATTGTCACCTTCTATTACAAGCTCTCTTTCTTTCCAACCATGTACCACTCTCTCTCCTATTACAAGATTTACAAGAAATAAAAAATACAAGGGAGGAAGAAGAATAATAACTAAACTAAACTATCCTAAATTACAATAAGAGAAAAACCCTAAAAATTAACCTAAAAATACATCAAAACTCCTCCTCCCTGAGCTCTGAAAAGTCCCAGGTATTTATAAACGAAGAGGGGGTACCAGGGACAGTGTCGAAGCCGCGCGCTCCATACAAGAGCCGCGTTTCCGCGGCCATAGTATGGCCGTGTGCGTGGCGCCGCCTGCCGCGCGCTGTCCTGTCGCCCTGTTGTCGGTTGTACTTGCTGGTTTCCAGATTTGGGCCCCGTTTTGATGAAACTACCCTCCAAAGTCAATGGCTATCTTAGTAGGCTTTTAATCACCAATTAAATGGTGATTTTGGTCTTCTTTGTCATTTCATGTCATGGACTTAGAAACATATAAGAGAAGTATTATTAGCAAAATTTAATATTAAATAAATGTGAAGATGTGGTATGAAATATGCAGTTTTAGAGACTAATCAGGCTCCGGTGGAGATTGTGGATGGCTCTGGCGGATCTCGCGGCAATGGCGGGGAGGCGCTGTCGCAAAAGGGGACACGGCTAAGATGGGGGCTCGGCCTGTGCTGTGGCTTGGGATGGTTGCTGGGCGGCTGTGGACAGAGAAGGAAGAGGGTGAGAGGGAATGGGGGAGGTTGTGATTGGCTTGGTGCAAAGGAGAGATGGTTGGGCTTTACTGTACTACTGAGGGTATTGGGCGCCAGAGCTTGAGGAGGGGCGGTGTGCAAGGGTTCCATGAGGGTGTGGACCAGGGCGCTGTCGCGGTTGTTGCCAGGGAAAGTAGAGGAGATGGAGATGGAGTGATGGTGGTGGAAGTGGGATCCGGCCAAGAGGGGGGGTTGACCGCCATAAGGGGAGAGGTGCGCCAATGGGCTCGGCGAAGAAGAGAGGGCCACAGGGTGATTGCGGGTGACTCGACCATGGAGTTCGGAAGTTATTGTGGCTCACGGCAAGCGGTGTGCTCCGTCTAGAGGGCAGTCAAGGTGGAGTTGGCTCGATCTAAGGGAGATGGTGGAGGCATGATTGGGGAGGTGCGGGTGCTGGCCACTTATGAAGAATGAGGGGGATTTAGGTTAGATTTAGGATTAGTTAGGATTTTATTTTGATTGTTAGTATTAGGATTTGAATTATGATTTGAAGATATTTTGATAATAGGTTTGGGTCTAATGCGTAATGGGTATAGAATTCAGGTTTGGATCAATAGAGAATAGGTATAGGTTGGATTAGGATAATGGGCTATGGGAAAAGAGTTAGGGAATAATAAAGATATTAATAATAATAAGAACAACAACAACAAAATAATAATAATATCAATAATAATGATGAATAATAAATACCATAATAATACTAATAATAATTACAATAACTCTTACTAAAAATAATAATCACAATGATAATAACAATAATATTAACAATATGATTAGCATAATTAATAATAATAACAATATTAGTATCAATAATAACAATAATAATATTTACACAAATAATAATAATGAACAATAGTAATAATAACTACTAATAATATTATGCCATTACAATATTAATAAGTGACAATACCGATAATAATAATAACAATAATAATGGCAATAATAATAATATGATAAAATAGAAATAATAATAATTAGTAATTAAAAATGTTAATAAATGATAATAGCAATAATATATAACCAAATTAATATTTATATCTCAAAATAATTTGTATATTTAATAATAATAGGTCATGAATCAAGGTAATAATTAATAATAAAATAATCAATAAAAATAAATATTTACAAAAATAAAAATACAGTATTACTAATTAGGAATATTACATTCTACCCACCTTATAAAAATTTTGTCCTCAAAATCAATAAAGGAGGGAATGATAAACATCAAGTTAAAAGAGAAGATAAACAATCTTCCATTTTGTTTCTCACTGCATCATGGGTCCACTACGCTTCCACTGCGCGCTCTGATCTCTGCTATCAGCTTTAATATTGAGTGATCAAACTCAGGAGATAAAATTGGATAAAAGAGTTGAGATGAATATGAGAATCAAGGAGAGAATTCAAACTATTCTAGAAGAAGAGTTGGATTAGGAATATCAAAATCAAGAGTTGGACTCGGGAATGTCAAAATAATCAAGTGATGAATTTTCAAAGAGGAAGGTTAATTTCCAAGTAAACTTGATATCATTATGGGAATGTTATGTGTATATTGCAGTATGAATATAACATGTACTAGGTCACATGTATGAACTAGATCTTTTTTTTGAGTATATAACTTCGATCATTGGGATCAATTTCTGGTCACGTAGCTTCATAATAATTCTGTAAACCTTCCTCATAATTTTCTTCAAATTGAGCCGACATCCATTATGGTCATTCATTTTATTCAAAAATTCTTGTTCCAGAACCGTACGTGAGATTTTCATCTCATACGGCTCCTCCCTTCCGTGCATAATACTAAGGGGAATAAGTTATAATCCTAATTTCCCTATTCTTGTTATGAACTGACAGGAGCTGGTATTTTTACAAGAAATCTATAGCCAGCTTTCCCGCAAGAAGTTTTTTTTTCTTAACACCAATCATATTAGTGCTAGATAGAAAAGATAACTCCAACGATTTCTTTGACCTCAACGCCTACTATTTCTAGGAATTAGTCACTTCAACGATTTTTGATGGTTATACGGGTATCCAAAGTACAAACGAGATGGATGTTTGTTGTCCCAACCGTTCTTGTTAGTTCCGATACCACTAAGGAAAAGGGTAATTTATAACAAAGTTTTCATGTTGTTGATTCCTAGTGTAGTGGTTTTTCCCCTATGCCGTCTATTGGTATTAGTGGAGTAGGATTGACCCGCAATACAGAACCTATAGATATAACCTTTCGTTCAATACTAAAATCGACAATTGATAATTAAAGTATCTGAAGCTGATCGAGGATACATGACAGAAGGAGTTGTTTTATCTCCAAACTTTACCGTCACTAAGCGTAGCTTTATTTCAATAATTTGGTTCTTTCTATTCCGAACCACGTCCTTTTCTCGTAAGACGAAAGTGAGGGCAAAAAAAAAGAAAAAAGAATCAAATCACACCATCTCTGTAATAGGTAAATGCCTTTTTTTCTCCTTAAGTTGTCAGAATTATTCGTAATAAAATATTGGCTACAATTGAAGAGGTCTTACCAATAAAATTTTCATTTATCCGAGATCTAGGCATAATTCGCAATCCATTCTATAATTCTTCTCATTACTCCTTTGGGGTAAATTCTCCTACAAACAAGGAAATTGTACAATACAAAATAACATAAAAACAGAAAAATTCTAAAAAAAATGTGTACCTTCCGTTTAAATTGTACCCTTTACAGATGTTTGCGCTTCGAAGTTCATGAAAACTCCATCGTTATTGAATCACGTACAACTTATGAAACCTAAACTTGCTAAAATCTTTTTAAAAAAGTGTGTAGTGGCAAGTATAGGATCGAATCCATAGAGACTTGTTCTTAAATTTTAGTTATTAAAAATCTCACTTTTATCTTACTCTAGTTGAGAAGTCCCTTGGAAGAAGGTTGGAATTTTTTTAAAAAAATAAATAAATAAAGATCTTGTAGATGAAAGCAAAAGCAAAAATAAAAATATGAAGAAAGTAAAAGAAGAAAGAAATACTAACCTTTTTGTGAAGATTTGAATAACTAAAGTAAAAAAAAAGGAATTAAGAGATTGGTACGAAGGGAAGAGGAAGATGAACCGGTGAACTTGTTTCTTATCATTGCCTGGATGTCTCCCTCCTTCAAACGATGCTGAAAACAAAAGAGGCTAATAAAAGAAAAGAGAAAAGATTATGCATAAGATTAGTGATGACTTCATGGAATCAAATATGCAAGAAAAGAATAGCATAAAAAAATAAAGAGAAAATTAAAAAAAGACTTAGACTAAACGCTACAAGATTGTGAGGAAGCATTCTGAATTTTATTCAATAAGCATCAAATATAAAGCCCCTGATCCTCTCCAACCTCGCATTACAACGCTCAAAACTCTCTTTTTCTGGCTTTTCAGCTCTCTCGTGTTCTCTCTCTCTCTCAATGAATACAGGTATTTATAGGAAAATAGTGATAAGGGAGAGCGTAGGGAGATAGAAAGAGTTGGCTATTTTGAATTTCAATCTTCCCCTTATCTCCAAACTTGACTTGATTTATCCAGAATTCTAATCTGCAGCTTATTGGCGTGTTGATTGCTGAATATTACTTATCAGATGATAGAATTCAAAACAATGATCAACATAAGAGTTGTAACTCTTTAAATCTTCTTTCTGGATCATCATGAATCATCAGATTTGAGATTCGATAGCGAAAGTTATGATTAAAATGCTAAACTGTATCCAATCTGAGTCCGAATCTAAATTACTTCAACTCATCCGTTGATCTTCTCTCTATCCATTTATCCTCAGCAAACACAATAGGGTCTTCAAAAATTTATTTTTTCTTTGAATTTTTATAGTATTATCTTATCTGGTAAATCTAATCCTCAGATAAGATAGACTAAAATTCTTTGAATTTGAGTCGATCCCTATTTGATTTAAACTTTTGGGTTTGTTTGGATAGGATTCATGTTTATCTTCTCTTTATCATCCTGCAAGAATTGGGATATTGTAATGATTTATTATAGAATATATGTAGGAATGTAATAATGTTTATGGAATATATGTGTCCAAACACACCCACACACTTATCTTTTGCTCGTACTCGAGTAAAACAAAACTAACCTAAGGTTTTTATTGGACCACTTTCGCAGGTCACGCGATTGTACTTAGCATGTGCAATAAGCCTTTAAACCTCTAAGTTACCCCTAGAGGAGAAGTTGTAGTCTCTTGAGGATTTTCAGTGGATTACACCCACAAAATTCATAAAGAAAAGAAACAATTGGTTAGTATTTTCGAAAAAACTTTTTGAAAAGAAGAGGAAATATTTGAAGTATTTTTACAAGTTTTAAGCAACTTGTAAGTTATAAGAGTACCGAATTATTCATCCCTAGACTTAGCCTCTATTCAAATATTTGTTATTAATTAAGATTAGGAATAAAATTGTATTCTCGTCTAATCTATTATTTTACCTTAAGTCATATACATCTTGTGACCGTGAATATTTTGATTAAGGGTTCTTCAACTCTAATCTTATGTCTTTTTTTGTATATATACTGGTTGTAATATTTCTTAGCTTTCGTAGGCTTTCTAATTTGCCCATGTAATGAGCTTTAGTCAGTGACCCCAAACCGGACGGTTTTAGGGCACCGGGTGAGAAAACACCCCAAGGACTTAGGACTCGAGCAAACAAGGCCACTAAACTAAGGATTTATTTGGTGACATGAACCACTTTTAGGCGTGAATAATCATGCTTTATGAGGCACAAAAATCCAGGTTAATTAGAGGATTCTTATTATATATAATATATTTTTTTCTTCTTTTTTTTCTTTTTTTTTAAGGCATAAGAATCTTTGTTTTTGAACCTTGAGTATGTAAGTATATAAAAGATGCATATTTTATTAAGGTAAAAATCAAGACTGGATTACATATTCAATTTTTTCTTCCTATCTCTAGAAATTAAACAAATATTCTTATTTCAACCAAGTATAAGAAATCCTAATTATGATTCTTTTATTCCTTAAAATAAACTTAATTTCTTGCAAAAATAAGTCAAAGTATTATTTTCCTTTTCAAAAAGTTTTTTTTGTAACAAAGAAAATGTTTTTTTAATATTTTTTATTTTTTAATATTTTTTATTTTTTTATTTTTTTAGAAAACGTAAAAGAAAACCTATGTTAACCCTCCCCCACACTTATCTCATGCATCGTCCTCAATGTATGAATGAATGCATAGCATGCTACAAATGTAAGAATATGAAGGGTAGATAGTACCTGATGAGGACGAGTGGATTTCATCTATCATTGTCTAGTTAAGAAAAAAATACAAAAACTATAATACATGAATGGATCCCTAGTATGTGAAGAAGAATTCTGAATTTTATTCAATAAGCATAAAAATCAGAATTCTTATTCACGGTCACAAGATGTATATGACTTAAAATAAAATAATAGACTAGATGAGAATACAATTTTATTTCTAACCTTAATTGATAACAAATATTTGAATAGAGGCTAAGTCTAGGGATGAATAATTCGATACTCTTATAACTTACAAGTTGCTTAATACTTGTAAAACACTTCAAATATGTTCTCTTCTTTTTAAAATGTATTTTTGAAAATACTAACAAATTGTTTCTTTTCTTTATGAATTTTGTGGGTATAATCCACTGAAAACTCTCAGGAGACTACAATCCTCCTCCAGGGGTAACCTAGAGGTTTAAAGGCTTATTGCACATGCTAAGTATAATCGCGTGACCTGCGAAAGTGGTCCAATAAAAATCTTAGGTTAGTTTTATTTTACTCGAGGACAAGTAAAAGATAAGTGTGGGCGTGTTTGGACACATATATTGCATAAATATTATTACATTCCTACATATATTCTGTAATAAATCATTACAAACTCGCTTATCTTAATGTCCTAATCCTTGCAGGATGATAAAGAGAAGATAAACATGAATCCTATCCAAACAAACCCAAAAGTTCAAATCAAAAAGGGATCGACTCAAATTCAGAGAATCTTTAGTGTATCTTATTTGAGGATTGAATTTACCAGATAAGATAATACTATAAAAATTTAAAGAAAAAATGAATTTTGAAGACCCTATTGGTTTGCTGAGAATAAATGGATAGAGAGAAGATCAACGGATGAGTTGAAGCAATTTGATTCGAATTCAGTTTGGATATAGTTTAGCATTTTAATCATAACTTTCGCTACCAAATCTCAAATATGATGATTCAAGATGATTCAGAAAGAAGATTTAAAGGTCTACAACTCTTATGTTGATCACTATTTCGAATTCTATCATCTGATAAGTAATATTCGGCAATCAACACGCCAATAAGCTGCAGATCAGAATTCTGGATAAAACAAATCAAGTTTGGAGATAAGGGGAAGATTGAAATTCAAAAATAGCCAACTCTTTCTATCTCCTTACGCTCTCCCTTATCACTATTTTCCTATAAATACCTATATTCATTGAGAGAGAGAGAGAGAGAGGACATGAGAGAGCTGAAAAGTCAGAAAAAGAGAATTTTGAACGTTGTAATGCGAGGTTGGAGAGTATCAAGGGCTTTGTATTTGACGCTTATTGAATAAAATTCAGAATTCTTCTTCACAATCTTGCAACGTTCGTGATTCAACAACGATGGAGTTTTTCATGAACTTTGAAACGCGAACAGTTTTTTGGCGCCATTGCCGGGGATCAAACCCGGGTAATTGTGCAACCAAGTGGTCTTGGCTGTCATAAATGACACAAACGGGAGACACCACTGGTTTGGATGGTTCGGGAGCTGAAGATTGTGCTCCCTTTCTTAATTCTAATACTTCAAGTCTTAGTACTACTGATGTCAATTTGGCATCACTCTCAAAATTAGGGTTGACTTTATGTATTCCACCCTTATTAGTGGCAGTTGAGATGGTAAGTTACTTATTATCAATACTAATAGACTCCCATTCTAGAGTGTTTTCTGCTACCTCTTCAAAGAATTGCCATGCATCATCGGCCGTTTTGCTCGTGAATGTTCCATTACAAAGGGACTCAATCATGCTCTTATTCGAGTAGTCTAATCCTTCGCAAAGAATTTGAATCAAATGGATCTTTTCGGATCTGTGATGGGGACACTCAAGTTAAAAATCCTTAAATCTATCAAAATATGTGAAGAACGTCTCCCCTTGTAGTTGATGGAAGGTGTTGAGGCTTGACGTATGGCAGCAGTTTTCTGCTTAGAATAGAACTTTCTATAGAAGGCTTCGACTAATCCTACCCAAGTAGAAATTGAACCCGGTTGGAGAGAAAGAAGCCAAGATTTGGCTCTTTCTTTTAGAGAAAAGGGGAATAACCTAAGTTTTAGGGATTCCTCTGTCATTTGATGATACTTCATGATTCCACAAATATCCTTAAATTCCCTAACGTGTTGGTATGGATTCTCATTTGGCAATCCCTGAAAGACTGGAAGCATCTGTATCATCCCGGATTAATCTCGAAATTTGCCGTAATGGCTGGCAAGATGATACAGGAAGGTTGGGTGGACCTTGTAGGGTACATGTAATCCTTTAAGGTCATTTATTTGGTTTCATTAGCGTCACCCATTGTTGCAATAGGATCAAAAACAGTAATGGATTCTAATTGACCCTTAACACGAACCCACTTTTGCATAAACCAGGGTACTGCCCTGATGAAGGATTTTCTAAATCCTAGATAAGATTACATACAAGATGACTCAACCAATTAATTACAATAAAGTGTTTTTCTTTATCTTGAATTTAATTTAAAGGTAATCAGTTTTTTCAACCACTAATCTTAAGAGAATAGAATTCTCCCTAGTTAGATAGCTCTTAACTGGGTTGTAAGGATTGTGGGTTTACCGGTCAAACCCGTCAAATAAGCGATTCAGTTCTTCCTCCAGGCCAGGCACCGCCGCAATAGGTAAGTCACCTTTTCTAGACAAGTAAGCTCCTCTTCGGAAGCTTGAAAGTGTTCACCGGAGTCTTCCCAAAATAGTTTCACTTAAATGAGCTCAAATCTTAATGGCTGAGTTCTAATTGATTTTAAATTAGTTCAAGCTTGGGAAAAAAACTTATATGCGGTTGTGATTTTTGAGCCAAGGAGCGAGTGATGAAATTCTGACCTTATGTGAGGGGGACAACTCTTAAGATCTTTTTATGCAAGTATGCACTAATACAGCACAAAATTCAATCAATAAGCACCTCCAAAACCCCACTGACAAGAGATTCGTGGGTAGAGTTAGAAAATACTAACCTTTCCGGCGACTCTGAAGCAAGCAAGTTTTTATTTATTTTTATTTTATTTTAGCAAAGCAATATGTCATAAGCAAGCAAACTTCTTCTTGTTGTGCAAGTCTTCCTTTATTCATGCAACATCCCTGCAAAAGAAAATTTGAAATTAAATCTTAGAGATGGAAAGAAAAATAATTAAAAAATTTTTGAATTTTTTTTAAGATTTAACTTTCTGAATTTCTTTTTACAGTTTTTGAATATTTTTCTAATTTTTTTATATTAAACTAGAAAAAGATTAGATGTTGATTTTCAAAACCAAAAGTTTTCACAAGTCCTCGGCAACGGCGTCAAAAATTGTTCGCGTTTCGAAGTTCATGAAAAACTCCATCGTTATTGAATCATATATAAGTTATGAAACCTAAACTTGCTACAATCGTTTTAACAAAGTATGTAGTGGCAAGTATATGATCGAATCCACAGAGACTTGTTCTTGAAATTTTAGTTATTAAAAATCTCACTTTTATCTTACTCTAGTTGAAAATTTCCTTGGATAAAGATTGGAATTTTTTTAAAAATAAATAAATAAATAAAGATCTTTTAGAAAAAAGCAAAAGCAAAAATAAAATATAAAGAAAGCAAAAGAAGAAAGAAATATTAACCTTTTTGCGAAGATTTGAATAACTAAAGTAAAAAAAAAAAAAATTAAGAGATTGGTACAAAAGGAAGAGGAAGATGAACCGGTGAACTTGTTTCTTGTCGTTGTCTTAATATCCCCCTCCTTTAAACGATGCAGAAAACAAAAGAGGCTAATAAAAGAAAAGAGAAAAGAATATGTATAAGATTAGTGATGACTTCATGGAATCAAATATGCAAGAAAAGAATAGCATAAAAAAATAAAGAGAAAATTAAAGAAAGACTTAGACTGAACGCTGCAAGATTATGAAGAAGAATTCTGAATTTTATTCAATAAGCTTCTAATACAAAGCCATTGATCCTCTCCAACCTTGCATTACAACGCTCAAAACTCTTTTTTTCTAGCTTTTCAGCTCTCTCGTGTCTTCTCTCTCAATGAATATAGGTATTTATAGTAAAATAGTGATAAGGGAGAGCGTAGGGAGATAGAAAGAGTTGGCTATTTTTGAATTTCAATCTTCCCCTTATCTCCAAACTTGATTTGATTTATCCAGAACTCTGATCTGCAGCTTATTGGCGTGTTGATTGCTGAATATTACTTATCAGATGATAGAATTCGAAACAGTGAACAACATAATGAAATCACCTAGAGGGGGGGTGAATAGGTGATATGGCTAATCTAGAAACTAAATGCGGAAGCTAAAACTAATTTGCAACTACACTTAGTACAACCAACGAGTGTAGCCAAATTCCCCGTGAAGGGCTCTGGACTAACTCCTCTTAATTCCCCTAGATAAAGGTTAAGGTGCTATATGAAGCTCTCGTGGTTAAGTACAAGTGAGGCACACAAACAACCAAGCATATAAGATATAGGCAATATGAAATAATGCAAGGCACAACACAAACATATATGATATGACAATATGAAAGATGCAATGCACAACACAAATAAAGAGAGAGGGTTTAGAGACAAAGGATCAAACGCAAACACAAGGATATGTTTCAAGGTTCGAGCCCCTAGCTCTACGTCCCCGCCTTCACCGAGAAGAATTTCTAATCCACTATCTTGTCCACCGAGGACTCCCACCGAGGGAACCTCCACCGAGGAGGATTTGTACAACAAGGGAGTACCGAACTCCTCTCTCAAACAACAACCTCCACCGAGGCTATACAACCACAATCCACCTCTACCGAAGAGGGATAGGCCCGTAGCCAAACAACCAAACTCCACCTCTCACTAGAGGGAGCAAACACCACTCCGATCAACCTCTACCAAAGAGGGATACAACAAATCAAGGAGGGTTTACAACTTAGAGGTTTCCACAACCTCAAATAATCTCTTTTCTCACAAACAAATGATCCTAATAGAATAGGATAGAATGATAGCTCAAGTGTGGAAAAACAAGTGTTTTGATCAAAGAAATTCTCTTGGGAAACACCAAAATAGATATAGAAGTTTAGATCAAAAACTAATTCCCAAAACCCTAATTTTTTTTGAAATAAAACAAAACACTTTAAAAACAAATAGATGAATCTTTTTGGCACTTAAACTCTTTTGAAAACTTATTTTAAACACCAAGAATAGAGAGAAATTTTAGCTCATAAAAACTTAGCCAAAATCCCAAAGAAATGGGGTTTATATAGGCCAAACCCTCAAACTAGCCGTTGGCTGTTTTACAGCCTGGACGGCTGGCGGTCGACCGCCTGGTCGACCGCCAACGGTCATAAATATGACCGTTGGGGAACCCGGTCGACCGCCCAAAAATAGAGAGCAAAGCTCTCTGGCCGGTCGACCGAGCCCTGTGCCTGGCCAACGTGCACAAGTCTGTGCACGTCGGTCGACCGACCGGTCGACCGACTCTGGAACCCGGTCGACCGGCCTGGTCGACCGCCAGAGCCTGGCAGGCAGCAATTTGGGTCAGAAAACTGGGTTAGAAAATATTCTAATAAATCCTATAAATCTTTTAAAAATTCACAAAAATAGTTTTATCATATTACATGGATATACAAAGTTGTGATAAATATTTCAAGACAAATATCAAACATTTTGAACCATTTTTGTGTCTTGCAAATATTATCAAAAACCAAAAACTGTATTTTATCAAACTTGGATTTTTCAATAGGAAAACTGATTTTTCCTAAAACACTTTGAAATACAAAAACATGATATTTAAACACATTGAAGCATGTTGCATATGGACATAAGTCCAATATACATGAAACATATATATATCATAGTTTTTTGTCTTTAATTCCAAAATAATGTTTTGTTAAAAATACCAAAACATAAAACACATAAATAGGTATGTCAAACTAAGTTTGTATAGGAAGTTAAAGCATGTATGTATATAGAATACATCTAATATATATAAAAATAAAGTAAACTTGTTTTGATCAATCTATTCATGAAAACCAATTCAAAAACATAAAACTTGTGTGTGTTGTGAACTTGAACATTATCAACTATCTAATCTTTACACATGGATCTAAAACACACTAAACTATGGATACCTAAGTCTTCTTGACGATCTCCCATCTTCAAGTCGACTCGATCCAAAACGTGATCCACCGAGCTTGACTCTAACGAGTGCTATGTAAGATCTTGTAGCTTGGGCTCTGGAATCACCATGTGAAACCTTCCAAACTCCTTGTTGAAACTAATCACCAACTAATATCTTGATAAATGATCTGAAACTAAAATCACAAGATTATTAGTAAACATAACTACATGAGTTAATCATCATCAAAACTAGAGTGGAAGGCCTCTGGGCCAACAATCTCCCCTTTTTGATGATGACAAAACTCATGGAGTTTATATATGCGTGGATTAAAGTTAAGCTTCAAAGAAGCTCCCCCTTAACTCATGCATAGCAAATAAACAATAAGGTATGGAAATGAAGCACATAAACTAACTAAACATGTATGCAAATATAACATGCTAAACAAGCATATAAAAACTCATCAAATTCTTATCTCCTTATATTTGCAACACAAAACATATATGCATAAATATAAATCCTTAAACATGCATATATATACCAAATACTTCTCCCCCTTTTGTCAATCATCAACAAGGGATCAAAGTAAAAACAAATCAATAAATTCTTCTCCCCCTTTTCGTTCGAAACAAAGAATCAATAAAGGGGTGACATCAAAACAAATCAATAATAAGAATATATGCGATATACATTCATGAAGAGGAAGACGCTAAGTTAACTTTCCTACATATATGCATTACATGAAGAAAGGATGACAAGCCCTAATTCACATAACACAAAATATGCAATGCATAAGAAGAGATGTGAAGCTCCCCCTACACACGTGTACCACATAAAGAAGAGTTGTCAAGCTCCTCAATATAGGATACACTCAACATGAATCTATATGTGGAGGAGATGTTAAGCTCCCCTTGCATATATGCAATCATATCAAAACATTTTTAACAATTCTTAAAACAAAATTTTGAATTTTCTCAATAAAATAAATTTGATACCAATTAAAAATGTGTCAAAGTAGTACATTTAGATACCAAATGAAAGTAAACAAGGCATTGATACCAATTGAAAGAAATAGATCAATAGATACCAATGAAAGTAAACAAAATCTTGATACCAATAATGAGTAAACACATAAGCATCTTGATACCAATTTTGAGAAAACAAATACAATCTTGATACCAATTTAAAGTATTATTCTTTTTAAATATGATATCAAATTGAAATTATTATTTTCTATCATAAAATAAGGGAGTGGAATACAAAACTAATGATAAACTAAATACCAATTGAAAGATAAAATACGAGTTTTCTCCCCCTTTATGAAATACCAAATAAAACAATGTCTAAGCTTGTATTAGAATACCAATTGAAAACTAATCAATTGAAACATGATGATCACTAAAACTCAAACTTAGCATAAACAAAATATATATATGTATGAAAAATAGATACCAATCGAAATTGATACTATATGAAATGAAAGCATACATACATACAAATATATGAGTATACAAAAATATCAATATTGGTACCAATTGAAAGAATCTAATGATACCAATTGAAACAACAATAATATCAAGTGTATATCTCATATAACCTACCACCCATTCATGTTCAAGTTAAAATGATTTTCACTATAAAGCATACATGAGTATGATCTCCCATCCAACCACCCTTGGAAGGTAGGGGTTTTCAAAAATAGGTTTAGAAAATAAAGTTTGTTTGAAAACTCTACCATATCGAAGAATCCCGCAACTAGTTAAATGGAAAAACTTGTAAACTAGTACGAAATCATTCAAGTAAGGAATAAAACAAAATATTTGTCATGAAGCTATGTAAATCACATGATCACTAAAAACACTCAAAGTCCATAAAGCTCATATCATACTCTGAAAACATAATCATGAGAAACATTTAAATAAGGTGAGTGAACAAGTATTATGTGAAACATATCAACATGAAAATAGATATTCAAGCTCAAAATTCCTTTAAACATGAAAATATGAAAATCTTCAAAACTATTTAATCTTCAAGGCATATGTATGTCTATACAAACTAAAGTATACATACATATCCAAACATAACGAGTCCACAAATGTATATGCATGAAAGGCACGTGGCTCAAAGGATGTATATGTATAACAATAATTTGGATAAAATGGACATATACATGAAGTTAAACAAGAAATCATAAAACAAATTTAAAAATGGGAATACAAGTTTAAATGCATGGATCATCAAAACTAGACTATACTAGCACATCTAATGGGTTCAAATAAGCATTCAAGCTCAAACACATATAAATTTATTTGTGGCCCACTATATGTACAAGTATATACCAAGTTTTAATGAAACCTAACATCTAAACATGTAATCAACGCATGAAGCATAAAAACATGATATGAATAAACATGAAAAATATAAACATGATTATTATGTAAATTCACATGTTATTAGAGCTAAGATAAACATGATAGCTAAACAATGGTGAGAACACAAAAAAATGGTCCATATTAAACATGGGTGTCTCAAATGCTATACATGCATGTCAAAGGTCTAATAAACATGGCATTAACATAATAATCTATAAACATCCAAAACATGTTATAAATCAATGATATGAACATGTAAAGTATGCAAGCATAAATAAGGAGTAAGAGACCGTTACCAAAACCTATGAGGCAACTCTTCATGTCTCCAAAACAAGGTGGTCCTCCCACCAACCTTTCCTTGAAAGTGATGCATCCAAAATGTCCACATGAAGCTCGGAACGCATCCACTCCAAGGTACCGCTACTCTCACGTCATGTGAGAGCCCACACCTACATCAAATACAATAGGGGTGGTCTTTGGTACCCACACTCTTTTGGGTCCATGGGGGTTAGCACCTTTCCTAACCCAAACAAAATTATTTGCTAAATTTACATCATATATACGATCAAAGCAAAATCTAGCAAGGTGGCCCTTACGTCCACAATGTGTACAAGTGTACACATGAGCATACAAAGTGTGATGGTGGTGACCGTGAGAAGCATGTGTATGCCGTGGAGGGTGTACATGCATAGATAGAACTTGTTTCTTTCGAAAGAATGATTCCAAACGTGTATGGCTCTTGGCACATTGGCTCAAAGTGGAGCCCAAACAATCTACACTCTTCTTAAGCATGGATATATCATTTTCAATTAAAGAAGAAGTGTGGCATGCAATAGGTGATGTGTGTGATACTACACTAGCATGGCAAACATGAACATCAATCTTATTTTGCAAAGAATTATTTTTCTTTAAACAAATTTCTAAGTCCTTAGAAATAGAAGCAATTTTCATTTTAAAGAATCATTTTCTTTTAAAACAAATTAACTTTTAAAGACAAGATTTCATTTTTCTTTACAATATCATTACAATCATTTTTATTTTTCAAAAATTCATTTTCTTTTAATACAAGATCAAGCTTAGATTTCAATGAATCCCTATCATTAGAAATCTCCACTTTCTCTTGCAAAACAGTGTCAAGTCTCGAAATCAAATTTTTATTTTCAATGTTAAGGCCTAGACTTTTCTTTTTCAAAATGTTATATTTTTCTAATAATTTTTCACACACAGTAGATAGTTCTTCATTCAAAGCATTAGCATCCACATATTCATCACATGAAGAATTAGCATCAAAACTATCTAGTTGAGATTCCGATTGTACCTCAAGGGAGTCATTCCCTTGGACCATGAAGCATTGTGACTCGGATTCTCCACTAGATTCCTCCGGTTGGATTGGCATTTGAAGCTTGGGGGTGGAGGTGGTTGTCAACTTGTTCCACACTACAAAAGCGGAATCAAGGTTAGAAACAAGCATAAGATAATCTTTGTAAAGAGTGCTTCTAATAGCCTCAAGGGCTTGTGCATTGGCCCCTATATGATTGCTATTACCAAGATAGCATTTCTTAGTAGCGGCAAGGAAAACATGCAAACCTAGGGTCTTCAAATACAAGGACATCCTATATTTCCATGTGTCAATGTTGGAGACATCGAACATGGGAGGAGAAAAGCAATCCATGGGTGTGTGCAAACAAATGTATGTGCAAATGTAAATATAGATTAGCAAACAGGATCTCACTCCTAGGTTGTTAAAACTAAGTATCAGGAGCGTAGGCTCTGATACCAATTGAAATCACCTAGAGGGGGGGTGAATAGGTGATATGGCTAATCTAGAAACTAAATGTGGAAGCTAAAACTAATTTGCAACTACACTTAGTAAAACCAACGAGTGTAGCCGAATTCCCCGTGAAGGGCTCTGGACTAACTCCTCTTGATTCCCCTAGATAAGGGTTGAGGTGCCATATGAAGCTCTCGTGGTTAAGTACAAGTGAGGCACACAAACAACCAAGCATATAAGATATAGGCAACATGAAATAATGCAAGGCACAACACAAGCATATATGATATGACAATATGAAAGATGCAATGCACAACACAAATAAAGAGAGAGGGTTTAGAGACAAAGGATCAAACGCAAACATAAGGATATGTTTCGAGGTTCGAGCCCCTAACTCTACGTCCCCGCCTTCACCGAGAAGGATTTCTAATCCACTATGTTGTCCACCGAGGACTCCCACCGAGGGAACCTCCACCGAGGAGGATTTGTACAACAAGGGAGTACCGAACTCCTCTCTCAAACAACAACCTCCACCGAGGCTATACAACCACAATCCACCTCTACCGTAGAGGGATAGGCCCGTAGCCAAACAACCAAACTCCACCTCTCACTAGACGGAGCAAACACCACTCCGATCAACCTCTACCAAAGAGGGATACAACAAATCAAGGAGGGTTTACAACTTAGAGGTTTCCACAACCTCAAACAATCTCTTTTCCCACAAACAAATGATCCTAATAGAATAGGATAGAATGATAGCTCAAGTGTGGAAAAACAAGTGTTTTGATCAAAGAAATTCTCTTAGGAAAACACCAAAATAGATATAGAAGTTTAGATCAAAAACTAATTCCCAACACCCTAATTTCTTTGAAATAAAACAAAACACTTTAAAAACAAATATATGAATCTTTTTGGCACTTAAACTCTTTTGAAAACTTATTTTAAACACCAAGAATAGAGAGAAATTTTAGCTCATAAAAACTTAGCCAAAATCCCAAAGAAATGGGGTTTATATAGGCCAAACCCTCAAACTAGCCGTTGGCTGTTTTTACAGCCTGGATGGCTGGCGGTCGACCGCCCGATCGACCGCCAACGGTCATAAATATGACCGTTGGAGGAACCCGGTCGACCGCCCGGTCGACCCCCCAAAAACAGAGAGCAAAGCTCTCCGGCCGGTCGACCGAGCCCTGTGCCTGGCCAACGTGCACAAGTCTGTGCACGTCGGTCAACCGACCGGTCGACCGACTCTGGAACCCGGTCGACCAGCCCGGTCGACCGCCAGAGCCTGGCAGGCAGCAATTTGGGTCAGAAAACTGGGTTAGAAAATATTCTAATAAATCCTATAAATCTTCTAAAAATCCACAAAAATAGTTTTATCATATTACATGGATATACAAAGTTGTGATAAATATTTCAAGACAAATATCAAACATTTTGAACCATTTTTGTGTCTTGCAAATATTATCAAAAACCAAAAACTGTATTTTACCAAACTTAATTTTTCAATAGGAAAACTGATTTTTCCTAAAACACTTGAAATACAAAAACATGATATTTAAACACATTGAAGTATGTTGCATATGGACATAAGTCCAATATACATGAAACATATATATATCATAGTTTTTGTCTTTAATTCCAAAATAATGTTTTGTTAAAAATATCAAAACATAAAACACATGAATAGGTATGTCAAACTAAGTTTGTATAGGAAGTTAAAGCATGTATGTATATAGAATACATCTAATATACATAAAAACAAAGTAAACTTGTTTTGATCAATCTATTCATGAAAACCAATTTAAAAACATAAAACTTGTGTGTGTTGTGAACTTGAGCATTATCAACTATCTAATCTTTACACATGGATCTAAAACACACTAAACTATGGATACCTAAGTCTTCTTGACGATCTCCTATCTTCAAGTCGACTCGATCCAAAACGTGATCCACCGAGCTTGACTCCAACGAGTGCTATGTAAGATCTTGTAGCTCGGGCTCTGCAATCACCATGTGAAAGCTTCCAAAATCCTTATTGAAGCTAATCACCAACTAATATCTTGATAAATGATCTGAAACTAAAATCACAAGATTATTAGTAAACATAACTACATGAGTTAATCATCATCAAAACTAGAGTGGAAGGCCTCTAGGCCAACACATAAGAGTTGTCGCCCTTTAAATTTTCTTTCTGGATCATCTTGAATCATCAGATTTGAGATTCGGTAGCGAAAGTTATGATTAAAATGCTAAACTATATCCAATCTGAATCCGAATCTAAATTGCTTCATCTCATCCGTTGAACTTCTCTTTATCCATTTATCCTCAACAAACCCAATAGGGTCTTCAAAAATTTATTTTTTTCTTTAAATTTTTATAGTATTATCTTATCTGATAAATTCAATCCTCAGATAAGATAGACTAAAGATTCTCTGAATTTGAGTCGATCCCTTTTTGATTTGAACTTTTAGGTTTGTTTGGATAGGATTCATATTTATCTTCTTTTATCATCCTGCAAGGATTAAGACATTAAGACAAGTGAGTTTGTAATGATTTATTACAAAATATATGTAGGAATGTAATAATGTTTATGCAATATATGTGTCCAAACAACACAGACAAATAGAGATAAGAAACTTTTGAATCAGATTGAATTTTATATAAATTTCGTACAAATGAGCGGAGCTATTACTCCATTTCATCTAAGTTGAATAATTAAGACTTTATTTTACTATAGATTCACTTAAATTCGAGAAATTTGGATTTGGTTATGATCCCAAGAGGGAAAAGGGATGAAGATTATACAATTGAAATGAAATAGAAAAATCCATGGTACGATTCAAGAATTTGTAATAGGTTTATGGGGTAGATGATAAGAGAAGTTGTTGATAAATATCAAATTTGAAAGGTAATTTTTTATTTCTATGAAGTCGTTGATTGATCGTGCTTGTACTGTAATAAAATAATATGAATAACTCGCTATTCACTCGGTTTCTGGTCAATAATAAGATTATGTAGGAGAGATGGCCAAGTGGTTCAAGGCGTAGCATTGGAACTGCTATGTAGGCTTTTTGTTCATCGAGGGTTCGAATCTCTCTCTTTTCGTTTCTGTTAATTCTCCAGCATTACCAACCGCAATATATCAAATCAAATAACAATTAATATCATTATTCCAACAGTTTTTTGTTTTTTGATAGAGAATCTCCATTCCTAGTTACATTTCTTCCGTACGAGTACGTAAAATACAAATATCGCGGAAAAAGCCCAAGCTCATGGAATTGTTGATCTTGTAGCAGTCGAAAATGAAAATACTGGGGATTCCGTGTAAATACATGATTCCACTTCAAACCATAATTCAAATTTTTCACGATTTTATATGAATAGAAATAATTCATAATCATCAATCATCAGGTTAAGATCGATCTAAACCAACTGAAAAAACACCTAGAGGGGGGTGAATAGGTGTAAGTGCTAATCTAGAAACTAAATGCTCTAAATGCGGAAGCTAATGCAAATTTTGCAACACACTTAATACAACACACAAGTGTAGCCGAATTCCCCGTGAAGGGCTCTGGACTAACTCCTCTTGATTCCCCTAGATATGGGTTGAGGTGCTATGTGAAGCTCTTGTGGTTAAGTACAAGTGAGGCACACACAAACAACCAAGCATATAAAGGATATAGACAATATGAAATATGCAAGGCACAAATGCAAGCAATAATATATGAATGAATGATGCTTTGCACAAAGTAAAGAGAGAGAGTTAGAGAGAGACAACGGATCAAACGCAAAGGCCAAGATATGTTTCGATGTTCGAGCACCTTGCTCTACATCCCTGCCTACACCACCGCGTAGGATTTCCAATCCACTATCTCCCAACGAGGGAACCTTCACCGAGAAGGATTTGTTACAACTCTAGGAGTACCAAACTCCTCTCTCAAACAACCACCTCATAACCGAGGAGTAGGCCCTTAGCCAAACAACTAACACCTCTACCTAAGAGGGTTACAACCACCAAGCTCCACCTCACACAAGAGGGAGCAAACACCAATCTCCACCTCTACCAAAGAGGGAGAAAACCAACACCCAATACAACAACCTCAACCTCTACCAAAGAGGGAATAACCAACAAATGAGGGTTTTTACAACAAGTGGTATATCACAACCACAAACCTCTCCTCTCCACAAAACAAAGATCCTAAATAGATTAGGATAGAAGATATAGCTCAAGTGTGGAAAACTAAGTGTTTTGATCAAAGAAAATCTCTGGGAAAAATACCAAAATGATATAGAATTGAATAGCAAGAAACTAATTCCAAAAACCTATTTTCTTTGAAAATAACAAAACACTTAAAACAAAATAAATGAAGCTTTTTGACACTTAAACTATTTTGAAACTTGTTTAAAACACTGAAGATGTCAGGAAATTTTAGCTCTAAAAATCTTGGCCAAAAACCCTAGAGAAATGGAGTTTTATATAGGCCAAACCAGAAAACTAGCCGTTAGGCTGATCTGTCAATCTGACAGACCTTCGGTCGACCGCCCGGTCGATCACCAACGGTCAAAATCTGACCGTTGGAGCAAACCGGTCGCCGCCCGGTCGACCGAAATAAACAGAAAGCACTGCTCTCAGTTACGGTCGACCGCCCGGTCG